>LPNX010051220.1:29485-44887 GCA_001517045.1 Pseudotsuga menziesii
CCTCCTAGACGAATCCCTACAATTTAGGAGCCACTAGGAGTGCTGACACCAACCTCCTTCAGTTGTTGGAAGTTGCTGACTATTCAAGCTTAGTTGTGCTTCAGTTACATTTAGTCAGGTGTCCTCCAGTTCAGTTAGCACCATTGTTGCATGGATGCATGTGGGAAGGCGCCTATTCTCACCTACTTCTTACCTACCACATCAGTTAGACTAGTTTAACTGATTATAATTGATTGAGAGACTGAATTAGACAACTGGAGTTACCTAGTTAGCTCCGATAAAGACTTAATACTTCTAGTTAGCCATGCAATCAGATTGAGTTGGTAGATTTGAATCATATCTACATGATTCGAATTCTCCTTTATGTAACACTGTTGTATACTGCTGGGATTAATGAAGTTTATAATGTAATTATACTATGCAATTCTTATCCATTTTCTATGAAATTTGTCTTGTTCAATGTGTATTATTCATTCAATTACACTGCATAATAATTCAAGAATTCAATTTCACTCATTGCTTGAAGATCAATGGCACAATAATTTAACAATAACAAACTTATAATGGATAGATAAATAAAAAAATAATTATTTAAAAAAAAAGATATTTATTAAAATTTTAATTTTAAGAAGATTAAAATGAGGATATCTGTATGTGGTTCATATCCCCAGCAGATAGAGGGATCTCTACATCACGGTAATAATTCGCAGGGGGGGCACCTATAGGAGCCTCACCCTGTTGACCAGGTTTGGGATCCTAATCCCATAGGACCTATATAATTGAACCTTTGACCTCAACTACTTTGGTCTTGGACTTGGAAGCACCAACTAACTAAGCTACCCCTATATATATATATATGATTGTACTTATTTAAGAAATAAAAAAAAAATTTAATTAAAATTCATTTTTTTTTAATATTTCATTCATTTATAAAAAATATATATATTTAAAAAACATTAAAACGAGGATGAAGCACACACACACACACTTTTGGATGTGGTTTACTTTAAAGTTACAACATCATGAGTCATTCTCCAAGCCAATCTTTTGTGTCAGGATTGCGTCTCATGTGTTGAGGTAGGGAACCTGAGTTTGACTTAGAAAATTTGGAGTAAATATTGGGTTAGATTCAAGAAAGACTAACCCTTATGTGTAAAGTTTAATACTGATGTGTTGAGGTGAATTCTTTGATATGTCAAAGTGATGATGTTGTACAGTCTCGTTGGAAAAGGTTAAGGACTTGTCTGACAAGCCAGATCCTCATGTGTTGAGGTGGGCCTCATGTGTAGAGGCAATGCTTTGCTAGTTGAAGCATCCATGATGTATGACATACTACTAACCATGATCTGGTTATTAAGTCTCCTCGACTGGCCACCTCTAGAGTGAATTACTTTAACATAAGATCACTTGGCACGATAGTAGAATGATATGATCACATCATTGGACAAATATCCTTAGTATAATTTTTTATGATAGATAAATTAAAGTTAGCACATATGGACCATGCAGATAAGATAAGAGCTAAAGATAAGTTGCATAAAAAACAAAGATAATTTGAATGTCTCATGAGAATGACATTATTTGATTAAGGAGAACTCAATTAGATAAACTCACGTGATATTAACAATGAGTACTTAAGCTAATTAAATAGAACTTGAATTGATCACTTCAACGAATCAATCAAACATGATTTCATTTAAGAAAATTAACTGAAGTGTTAATAAAGAAGATTCAATTAACTAAAAGTGTTTTGCACAATGACACTTTAGTTAAATTAAAATATGACACTTGAGTTACAAGGATTACATGACGACACTTGAGTTAGCATCCTAACTAAGTGGTATAGATCCCAGTTGTATAACGAGTTCATCCTAAAATCAGTAGAGCATAGATTTAATGTCAAAGATGAAAGGCATTGCGCAATTGTGTTGTGCATGATTGATGAGTTTGAGGTGCAGAATAATTTCCTCATGCATGCATTTGCTATATTCTGATTGAGACTTCTTTCACCCATGCAATGATTCACTACCTCTTGCATGAGACCATATTGGAAAGTTAAATTGTGTGTAAAGCACACAGTTGGATCATTGAATCCTTCTCTCATCTCTATTGCTCAGTGATTACACATGGGATGTTTAAATTCTCTCGTATCTTACACTTACACATGGGATGTTTGAATTCTCTCTTATCTTGCACTTGGGGTGCCGAAAGCAATTTGCAATTTTAAAAGACATTCTTTGCTATCTATCATTATTATACTGAGCAGATTTGTTGGGGTTTTTCATCCTCATTGTTTTGAGGGTTCTCATTAGGGTAGATGTTGTGTTATGTGTGAATGATTATGTATATGCATGTTTCATTAATCTCAAGTAGTCAGTAATTCCACACTTAAAGATTAAAAGATCAAAGATCAACAAAATTCGACATGGTATCAGAGCTCAGGGCATGAAGGAGACTAGTTTTGCAAGCAATCTTGAGCCTACATTGATACAGAGTGGTATAAGTTGAGCATAATACTTGAAGAACAATGGCCTCAATCTTAGTAAGGCTGGAATACCGACTTGAAGGAACTTCGAATTTCAACACTTGGAAGGATAGGATTATGAACATCCTCGAAGAGCATGAGTTAGATGGATATGTATCCAATGTGGTGGAAGAGCTTACTACTAATGCAGGTCACACTACTTATAAGAAGAACCAAGCCAAAGCTAAGCAGATCATCTATGATTTGGTGAAAGACAACTTGATGTTGATGATCACTCCATTGAATATTGCAAAGGAAACTTTCGATACTTTGACAAACCTATATGAGAAGAAAGCTCTGATTCAAAAGAGGGGATTGAATAACAAGCTCCAAGATCTAAAGATGGAGAAGGAAGAGAGAGTAGCCTCCTTCTTCACAAATATATCTCAAGTAAGAGATCAACTATTGAGCATTGGAGTGACGGTGGATGATGATGATCTCATTTATACTGTTCTCGATGGTCTCCCATCTTCATGGGAGACATTCCTGGCTGTCGTAAATGGTTGATATGTACAACCTAACTTTGAAATATTGTGGCATGATTGCATCCAAGAAGAAGGTTGAATCCAAAGCAAGACTACTTCCTCCAAAGAAGAAAACCTTGCTCTTACGGCAAGGATGAAGAGAGGAAAGAAACCCTTTGCTTAGAAAAGGTTTCTTCATTAAAAAGAAAAAGAACACCATAAGGACTTTGATAAGTCGAAGGTCAAATGTTTCAACTTCAATAATAAGGGTCACTATGGAAGAGAATGTTGTGCAAAGCAACGAGAAAAGTTCAAAATTAGATTTCATGCTTCTACTACTGTAGAAGATAAAACTCTAAGAAATAACTCTTCCAATGATCAAGAGACAGGGAATGCAAAAGATGATGACCGTTGAAAGAGGTATTTCCTTTAGTGCACCAATGATTGCATAATCTATATATAAGGAAATTCTCATTGGTTATGTATTAATACCTAGGGACTCTAGTAATCTCCCCAAGGAAGAAGAGATCAAGAGGGATCCCACAAAAACAATAAAAGATAAGTATTTGTATTTTACTATCAATTTCTCTTATAAATCAGATCTGAATGTTTTTTAATATATTCCTCATTACAGTTTATGCAGATATGTATTCCTATAATTAGGGAGTATTCTATATTATAACATGATGAACATATGTTATAGTTTTCTCTGTATTAACGAATAGTAAGCTCATATAGTACATGTTATGATTGAATGAATAGCCTATAGTGATGCATAACATTCCATAAGATATGATGGAGGTTGTGCTGAAGCATTGGTTAAACTATTTGCATAAATTGTGTGAACTATTTGTCATTACATTGAAATGATTAGATTATGCAAGGTTGCTATTCACTTGACTGAATTTGACTTGTAGGAAAGACCATATGTTATGGCCTACAAGAGAAGAATGACAAGACTTGTTTTGAAGGGATAAGAAGACAATTGAATGTACCATACAACCCCCAGGAGAATAGGGTTACTGAAAGGAAGAACATAACAATATGTGAGGTTGCAAAAGCCACTATGTGTGATCAAGATCTTCCTACCTCCTTATGGATAGAATCCTCCAACATTGTTGTTATATCTAGAATAGAAGCCCTCATGCTATTTTGAGAGAGAGTCCCCTCAAGAAGTTTTTAGTAGTGAAAAGCTAGATGTTGGCCACTTGAATATTTTTGGTTGTCATTCATGTACCAAAAGAGAATAGGATAACGGTAGAGGATCCAAATTCTGGTTCTCCCCATTCATATGTTGAAAAGGAGGATCCACAAGAGTGCTCATATTGTTAGAATTTGAATGCCATTTAGATCTTCAGGTAGAGAGTTCTGATTATGTTGCAGCAATTGAATGGAGAATGAACATAAAAACTAAGAAAAATAAACCACAAAGGAAAGGGACAAGTATTGCTCAGGAATTTACAGTATATTCATCATAATAATATCTGGTGTTACAATGTAGTATACATAGGTAGAAGTCGAATGCATGAGTTATGAATTCGAATCCTCTAAGTGGATAAGACTGTATCTAATTGAATCTCTAACTGAAGGTCTCCCAATTAGTATCGGAGTCCAAATAGACAACTCCCCGATGACCAATAACTCCAAGAAGTAGTAACAACTAGTTAACTCAGTGCAACTAAGAGTGAGGTAGGTAGGAAAGCGCTCCTCCCCATGCAACCATGCATTAGTAGCGCTAGCCTGAATGACTTTGAAGTAACTGATTGTAACTGTGGGCTAACTAAGACTAACTAGTGCTAACACCAACTGACTAAAGTAGGTTGGTGCCGGGACTCCCAGTGGCTCCTAAAATGTAGGGATTGGTCTAAGAGGTGCCCTAACTGATGCATGCACATGCAGTAAGTGGCAGTTAAACTCTAGTAGTGTTCCCCACACTTCAATGACTGGTACATGTGGCCCCATTGGTCCAAGTGGACCCAATTGCACTAGTGGACCCATTTAATTAATTTAAGGTTCCTAAGTTATGCAATAATTAATCTAATAGACATTTGACCAAGGGAGGATTAATAATCCTAACACCCCCCCTAAATCCTAACTTGGACAGCTGTGGGTGCTGGTAACAAGACAATAGGTCACCCAAATACAATCTAGAAGATAATAAAAAAAGATTCTTAGTACAAGGGAAAACCTCATGGGAACCCCCCCCCTCAAAAATAAGCAAGAAAATAGCAATCTGCAAGCTATATTTAGAAGAAAGAAGCTTCCTCCTTAGAAAAATAACTTGAGCAAAACACTGCTGAAAAAAAATTGCAGCTCTATGCAGCAACATGGTCCATCAGTGGACCTCTCAATGTACTTCTGAATTGATGAATTGATGATTCTATTTGTTTATGCTGGATGGTGAAGGGAGGGAATGATCAAATCTCTACTTCTGTGGGCCATGTAGCTGATCATTTGCCATCATCAAGTAGCACTGACCTGGAACTTTGTTGCACCATTCTGTAGAGAGCGAATCTGTGAGGGATAGTGCAGCATGCTCATTTTGATACTGGGACCTAGTTCTTCTTTTGTCTTATGGATCTCCAGCACCACTTCTAGTTGCATCAAGAAGCTTTTGAGACCATCTGGGTTTATGCTTCTGACAAGGAATGGGTACTGGATCTGGATCTAGAATCTCTTGAGATTTAGTCTCAATAAAAAGATCATGTTGTATGTGATCTTCTTCATCTGAATCTGAAACATGTAGCACATCATCAAAATAAAAATTAGGTGGAGAAATAGTTATACCTTCCTATGCTATTGGAGGAGTATCATGCAACTGATCTTCTTCAAACTGGACACTTATTTCAATGAAGCATCTTCTGGTAGCAACCTCCATCAATTTGTAAGCTTTTGCATCATCTGCATATCCCAGCAGAATGCATTCGCTACTTTGGGCTTGGAAGGCCTTTCTCTTGTCAAGTGGTATCCTGGTCCAAACTTTGGACCCAAAAAATCTTAGCTGAGAGACATTGGGCTTATACCCATGCAGTGCTTCGAACGGTGTGACCCCAACCACTGACTTGTGAGGCACCCTATTTTGCAAATACGAAGCACATTTTACTGCTTCAGCCCAAAGAGAAGGAGGTAGATGCTTTCCATGGACAAGGCATGTTGCCATCTCTTTCAGTGATCTGTTCTTCCTCTCGGCCACACCATTTTGCTGTGGTGTGTATGGAACTGAGTGTTCCATTCGAATCCCCTCTTATTCACAGAAATTCTAGAAATCTCTTTTGACATATTCTCCTCCTCCATCAGATCTTATTGACTTGATATTCTTATTAAAATTGTTCTCAACCATAGATTTAAAACTTTTAAAAGTCTCAAAAACTTCTGATTTTAGTTTCATGAAGTAGATCCAACATAACCTAGAACAATCATCAATAAAGGTCAGGAAATACCTGCAACCATTAATGGAGTTTGTGGGCATAGGTCCCGCTACATCACTGTGTATCAAATCAAGTGTAGAAACAACTCTATGAGCCTTCCCAAAATCATACTTCTTTTTTGGATGCTTACCTACCAAGCACCCAACACATACTCCATCGAAATTTTGGATGGAGGGCAAACCTTCAACCATGTTATCATTGTGGAGCTGCTTCAGATATTTGAAATTGATATGGCCAAATATCTCATGCCAAATATTGTTGGTGTTGTTAGCATGAGACAATAAAGTTGTAGGAGGAGAAACAGGTAAGAAATGTGAAAACTCATAAGATTTAGTAGAGTGATTTGCAATACCTTTCGCTACAAGCTTTCCAGTGGTTTTTCTGTAATCTCAATTGAGTCTGAATTGAATGTGACCCTCTTGGGAGAGCCTGTATGGGTCATCTGGTAAATAGATAACATGCTAGCAACAAGGGAGGGCACACATAAGACATTCTTAAACTCACCATGCTGAATCTGGGAATCATCTCCCATGTGAATATTAGGCCCCTTTGTTAGTGAAAGAGTAGAGAAGGATTCTTTAGAGGAAACCATGTGGTTGGAGGCTCCAGAATCTATAATGTATACCGAGGATGGAGAGAGAGTTGCTTTCAAAGCATGATACCTTTTGGCATCTTTTGTTGGTGCTTCTTCATCGGGCTTCTTTGCTCTTGGAGGAGAAATGTTGTGCTGCTTGAGAAGAGTGAGAATCTCATCAAGTTGCTTCTCATACAATGTTCTTTAAGATGGTATCCCTTTTCACAATATGGACATAACTTCTTTTCAAATTTCTTCTTCTTAGAGCCGGAGGCCCCTTCGGAATATTGTTGATTTGGTTTAGGCTTCGAATCAGCTACCTTTGGCTCCTTCTTCTTTGATTTCCTTTTTGCTTGTGCTTTGGAAGAGTCAGTAACCAAGAGAGCTTGATCTTTGGAAGTTTGGATGAATCCCATTCGAATCAATTTGTCTTGTTCTTTGATTAAGGACTCGAAGAATGAATCTAAAGAAGGAAGTTTCCAATCAGGAAAACTTTCCTGCTTGGAATGAAACATAGAGACATAGACAAAGTACTCCGGACCTAGTTTGCTGAGTATTGAAAGGACATTCTACTCATACTTCCGCTCTATCCCGCATTGTCTACATTGTAGAAGTAGAGACTTGAATTTGGAGAAGAATTGATCAATAGTCTCGAAACTGCTGGGATGTAAAGATACCAACTCATTCTCTAGAATGTGTCCCCACATCTCATCTTGTTTGTTAAAAAAGCTATCAAGCTTCTCCTAGGATTCTATGGGAGTCCTCAATCCTTCTATATGAAAGAGGAGATCTCTAGAAATATAAATACATAGGTACTTGAATGCTTCATCACAATGATTTAGGAACTTGTTCCTCTCTACCGGCTGATGAGGCTCAGCCTCCCATCCATGTATGATCCTGTGGTAGCCATGCTTGCGTAAGGCTAGCTGCATATCAATCCTCCAATAAAGGTAATTGGAAGTTGTGAGGATCCATGGATCAGGAGTTTGAGTACTCATAATTGCTCCGGCGGGGAGACTGTAAATGCTTCTTTCAAGATACGTAGCACCTGTCAATTTCACTGCAAATAACACTAAAACATAAGAAATGTTAGAATCATGTTTTTCCTCCAGACATGAACATGTTTTCAGGGTCCATCGCGTCCTCTCTGCTGCTCTGAATGAATCCAAAGCTAGCAAATTTTTATAGGGTACTTCTGTGGAAACCCAACTGCTTCTGATGTTCGATGAGGAGAAACAAGCATGAAACCTGGCTGAGAAGGCTCTGATACCATGTTAGAATTTGAATGCCATTTAGATCTTCAGGCAGAGAGTTATGATTATGTTGCAGCAATTGAATGGAGAATGAACATACAAACTAAGCAAAACAAACCACACAGGAAACAAACAAGTATTGCTCAGGAATTTACAGTATATTCATCATAATAATATCTAGTGTTACAATGTAGTATACATAGGTAGAATTCAAATGCATGAGTAATGAATTCAAATCCTCCAAGTGGATAAGACTATATCTATCTGAACCTCTAACTCAAGGTCTCCCAATCAATATCGGAGTCCAAATAGACAACTCCCCGATGACCAATAACTCCAACAAGTAGTAACAACTAGTTAACTCAGTGCAATTGAGAGTGAGGTGGGTAGGAAAAGTGCTCCTCCCCATGAAACCATGCATTATCCATGCATTAGTAGTGCTAGCCTAATTGACTGTGAAGTAGCTGATTGTAACTGAGAGATAACTAAGACTAACTAGTGCTAACACCAACCTACTGAAGTAGGTTGGTTCCGAGACTCCCAGTCACTCCTAAAATGTAGGGATTGGTCTAGGAGGTGCCTTAACTGATGCATGCACATGCAGTAAGTGGAAGTTAACCTCTAGTATTGTTCCCCACACTTCAATGACTGGTACATGTGGCCCCATTGGGCCAAGTGGACCCAATTGCACTAGTGGACCCATTTAATTAATTTAAGGTTCCTAAGTTAGGCAATAATTAATCTAATAGACATTTGACCAAGGAAGGATTAATAATCCTAACACATATTCACTAGCTCCTGAAGAACTAGTAGAACTGGTTGAAAGATAACTTGGTGAACCGCCTACTAAGAGGAGACATGCATGGTGTTAATACATTCTACAAGATGAAAAAATGCATGGAGCACCATTAGGCTCATTCAGAGAGCGAACGAGACCTGGAAGATATTTAGGGTATGTTGCACAGATGATTCACATCAGTGATTCAAAACCTTCCACTTATGAAGAAGCTGCTAAGAAACAATTATGGAAAGATGATGTTTGGGAAGTGATTCCTGAACCTGAAGGGAAGTCCATGGTAACTTCCAGGTGGCTTTATAAAATCAAGCATGCAGTTGATGGTAGTACTAAAAAATATAAAGCAATATTTGTGGCTTGTGGTTTCTCACTAAAATAAGGAATAGACTATAATGAGGCATTCTCTCCAGTGTTCAGGCACACCACTATTTGAGCCATGATTTCACTTGCCTCAGTTCTGGGGTGGAAGATTCACCATATGGATATGAAGACTACCTTTCTCAATAGAGAAGTTGAGGAAGAAGTATGCATACAACAACCTGAGGGGTTTTAAGTTCATGGAAGGAGTCCCACATACGCAAACTGAAGAAATACTTGTATGGACTCAAGCATGCCCCAAAGGCTTAATATCCGAGGATTGATAGCTATATCCAGAGATTGTGCTTCTCTAAGAGCGAAGCTGATCCAAACTTGTACTTAAAAGTTGTGAAGAACCAACCTCTAATATCGGTTCTCTATGTTGATGATTTTTTCCTTACTGGAGAGGAATATATGATAGCTTGGTGCAATAGGGAGCTCACTTTTGAGTTCGAAATGAAAGACTTAGGTCTTAAACACTACTTTCTTGGTATTGAGGTTTGGAAAAGGAAATATGAGATCTTTCTTTCTCAAGGGAAGTACATCCTGACGTGTTACACGGGTTTGGCATGATGGATTGAAAATCCATGTCTATAATGATGGTTTCTAATTTGAGGAAACTACATGAGTTAGATTCCATATCAGATACAATTGATCCTACTTTGTATAGACATATCATTGGTTCCTTGATGTAAATACATTCGAGACCTGATATATGTTATGGTATGAGTATCTTGAGTCAGTTTATGTTTGAGCCTACATAGACATTGGGTTGTTGCTAAGCTTGTGCTTAGATACCTTTGAGGTACTATTGCTTATGGACTCATATATGCATCTAGTGGAGGAGTGATGCTACTTGGATATGCCGACTATGATTAGGGTGGTAGCATTGTGGAATGAAAAAGTACATATGAATATTTTTTTAGCTTAGTTAAAACTATGATCTCTTGGTCCAACAGGAAGCAAGGCTTTGTAGCCCATAATACTACTGAAGCAAAGTATATTGTGGCTAGTACTGCATGCTAAAAAGTTGTGTGACTTAGGAAGCTACTTGTTGGGTTGTTCAGGGAGAAGCTTGAGAGTATGATCATTCGCTCTGATAATTAAAGTTGTATTGAGCTATTAGAAAACCCCGTGTTTCATGATAAGTCGAAACACAAATAGATGAAGTATCAATTCATCAAATACATGGTCCAGATAGGTGTAGTAAGACTTTATAACATTGTTACTAATGAGCATGTTGCAGACATGTTGACCAATACTCTGTCAGTGACGAAGTATAGGTACTTCCAAGACAGTCTTGGCATAGCAGAGAATGCCTCCCTTGCTGAGAGGGAGTTTTAAAGTTACAACATCACGATTCATTCTCCAAGCCAATCTTGTGTGGTAGGATTGGGACTCATGTGTTGAGGTAGGGAGCCTAAGTTGGACTCAGGAAACTTGGAGTAAATTCTTGGGCCAAACTCAAGAATGACTAAGCCGTATGTGCAAAGGTTAATGCTCATGTGTTGAGGTGAATTATTTGATACATCAAAGTGCTGATGATGTACAGTCTTGTTGGACAAGGCTAAGGACTTGTCTGACAAGTCAAATCCTCATGCATTGAGGTGGGCTTCATGTGTAGAGAAAATGATTTGCTAGTTTAAGCATGCACGATGCATGACATACTACTAATTGTGATCTAGTTATTAAGTCTCCTTCAAAGACCGACCACCTCTAGAGTGAATTACTTTAGCATAAGATGACTTGGCATGATAGTAGAATGATATGATCACATCATTGGATAAATATCCTTAGTATAAATTTATATGGTAGATAAATTTAAATTATCACATACAAACCATGCATATAATATTAGAGATAAAGATAAGTTGCATAGAGAACAAAGAGAATTCAAATTTCCCATGAGAATGACTTCAATTGATTAAGGAGAACTCAATTAGATAAACTAAATTAATATTAATAATGAGTACTTAAGCTAATTAAAGAGAACTTGAATTGATCACTTTAGTGGATCAATCAAGAATGATTTCAATTAAAATAATTAACTGAAGTGTTAATAAAGAATATTTTTTTAAGTAAATTTGTTTTGCACGACAACACTTTAGTTAAACATAGCGATCTCATCCTGAAGTTAGTAGAGCATGGATTTAATGTCAAAGATGAAATACATTACGCAATTGTGTTGTGCAGGATTGATGAGTTCGAGGTGCAATATAATTTCCTCATGTAGGCATTCGATGATACTTCTTGCATGAGACCATATTTGCAAGTTAAATTGTGTGTCGAGCATACAGGTGGATCATCCAATCCTTCTCTCTTCTCTATTTCTTAGTGATTACACCTAGGGTGTTTGAATTCTCTCTTATCTTGCACTTGGGGGTGCCAAAAGCAATATGCAATTGTAAAAGACATTCTTTGTTATCTATCATTATTATATCGAGGAGATTTGTTGGGGTTTTTCATCCTCATTGTTTTGAGGTTTTCCCCAGGGTACATGTTGTGTTATGTGTGAATGATTATGTGTATGAATATTTCATTGATTTCAAGTACTCAGTAATTCCACACTTAAAGATTAAAAGATCAGAACTCAATAAAATTCAACAAATTTTTTCTCTCTCTCCATTATTATTACTATTTAACATTATTGATAATTTAGGTCTTGTTTTAAAAAATGTTGTCATTTAAGCTGCTTCAAAAATGTTTCTATTGGTAATAACATTTTTCTATTTAAGGGTTGATTTCATAATTTTCGTTGCAAGGGTATTGGTTGTTAAAACTATGGTTTTAAAAAATGCAATTTTAACCATAAAAAAAAAAACAAGGAGGAGGTCTTATCAAGAGCGCCACTTTTTGATTCAGGGGTTGATTATAAGATTTTGGTTGCAATGGTACCAGTGGTTAAGTCCATGTATTGAGTTGTAATTTTAACCTTGAAAAAGGGTGATGCTTTTTAGCACCGCTTTTTTTTATTTCGAGTAAAAACAACTACTAAATGTGGCCTCTAAAAAAAATAGAATTCTAGAGGGTTCTTATCAAGTAGGTACTTGTGTCTAAAAAATGGACTCCAATCTGGGAATTTCCAAGTGATGAATGAATTGGCTTGCGTTATTATTTCCTCGTGTTTTATTTAGGTTTCATGCATTTGCAGGTGTGGAGGTTATCTTTCGTGCTTTTGTTTTATTTTATTTTGTGGTGTTTAGCATGGTAGAGAAGGGATTCTTATTGTGTGATACTATGAGGAATCACATTCTAGTTGAGAGACAGGGGATGATTCCTAGGAAGCCCTTGATTTGGTCAGGCATGAGGTGGGTGTGAGTGGGATGTTTACAAAGTCCCCAATGGAATCCCCGCACTTTCCAAAATGTCCCTAAGAAGTACCAAAGTCCCTAGGAATGTTAAAGCATATGGAGCATGTGTTTCAAGAGTGTAAATCTCATATCGACCAAATTGTCAAGTCTATTCAAACTTGTCTCAAAGAATTGATACTCATCATAATTATATGTCTAAATCTACTACTATTGTGAACATTCTCATACCACTAAACACCTTATTGCTTTACTGACACCAAAATCCTTTCCATCTACATCTTACTACTCTCAAACCATTAAGGAAGCCTTTGAAATTGAAAAATATCCTAAAAACTTTAATAGGTAATGCGAGTATGTGGTTACAAACTCAAACACTTTTACAAAAAGGCATTGCTTTATATAAATTTTATTTCTAAAAACTTGAACTGTTGTCTCATCTAGTTTCTTGGATACCATTACATCAAGGAAGGGAGTACTTCCATTCTCTTCCAACTCCATAGTGAACTTTGTATTATTTGATTGATTATTTAGGTTCTCATGGAGCTTGTTTAGTTCCTTTGTCCATAACGCTACTTAATGTTGGTGTCTTTAATGAACATCTTCCATAATGACAATTTGAGAGGATATGACTCAAATACTTTCTTCTTAGATGCTCCATAAAAATGTTAGCAACTATAAGCGAAAGTGTTGATCCCAATAGCTATATCACTCATTTGTTAATAAAACTATCCCTAAAATCTAAATAAGTCTATGTGAAGGTAAACTTCTACTTAACTTTTAATTTCAAAATTGTTGCTAACTTTATTACTTGTATAGACTCATTGATAAGATTTATTTATAAACAAATATATATATTTATTTATATAAACTCAATTTTATAACATTTAGAATATTATTTTTTTAACTTGTTAATTTGTAAAAAATATTATGCAATATTTTTCTAAAACTATATACCCATAAATAGTTAAAATAGTTATATATATAATTATTATCTATAATGTTTATAATCGATTATCATTGAAAATTCTTCCGAACCATTTTCTTTATATGAAGATTTTCTCCATTAATGAAAAAAACAACAACTTTAAAATAATCCAAATGACTTCAAAATAACAAAACAAAACAAAACAAAACAAAAATATATATATATATATAGAAAGTGTTATTTTGTCTTCTTCCTGCTTGAAATATGAGAACATCCAAAGCTGCGATATAGTATTCTTCCATATTAAAAATGAATTATCATTAAATGTATTTTCAAATTGGACACTTTATATGAAAAACATTTAATATTAAAAAAATATGTTACCATTAATTGTTTTTATGAGATGGGCACTTACCGAACATGACACATTTTTCATTGGCAAGGAATCTAATATTATTTATTAGTACGGTGGTTGATTGTCTCAAAACGTTTAAATCATTTTAAACATTTCTGTCGAAGGTTGTCTTCTTTTATATGAAGTGTTCTTCATATTAAAATATGTTAGTCTTTTTCTTAAAAAGAGTCAATGTTAGGATAGTGGAAGCTAAGATAAGTTTGGTCGTTTTCTTCAAATGGTGAATACACTCCAAACAAGGATATAACTAGCAATTGCTCAAAAAGGTAAAAAATACGTCGATAGGTAAAAAGAGCTAGAAAGGGGAACTAAAATTGAGTTGTTGTAAACTTATTGCGCTGAGAGGCGCTCTACAGCCCAGTATGGGGGAGATCTTGTAACGTGATGTAATGTTACTAACATTTATAACATGTTGGCAAAAAATAATAGTGATATTGAATATTATGGGAGAGATCTTGTAACGTGATGTAACGTTTATAACATGTCGGCAAAAAATAATAGTGATAGTGAATATTATGGGAAATAAATTTTCTAATAGGCCAAAATAAAACAATCTAATATGGGGGAGATGTTATAATCTTCCTACCTAACAAAACAATAAAAAAGTAAAAAAACACAAAATTGAATTATCCGCAGAAAAATGTTGGCCTTGCACATGGTTTTAAAACCATGTGCAAGACATTCTAAACAACCCATGGTTTTATTGTACATGGTTTAAAAACCATTACACATGGTTTTGCAATGGTTTTTAAACCATGTGCAAGGCCTTCTAAACAACCCATGGTTTTATTGTACATGGTTTAGGAGGGCCTTGCAAATGGTTTTAAGACCATGTGCAAGGTCTCCTAAACAACCCATGGTTGTAGGAGGGCCTTGCATATGGTTTTAAAACCATGTGTAGGGAAATGATGCAATGTTAGTTCCTAACAAAATAAAAAATAATAAAAAATATTATATGTTGGCCATAAATAATATTAAATATTAATAATAAAAATATTATATATGGACCTTAAATAAAAAGATGTGTCTTTTGGTTTGAATCAAATTAATGGATACCTAAGAAGAGGTTTGCACCCCAGAGATTTGATCCATCTCGGCGCTTGATAGAGCCTAGGATTTGGATCTATGCTGGTTGATATACAATAAGGAGCTTCAAAGTTTAGAACTTCAAGATTTTAAATTTCTAATAAGTTGTAGTATTAGACAATACATTGAAAACATAAAACTTCGAAACTTCAAATTTGTTAGTATGCTCATTTTGACCTACCTAGAATTGTATAGCAAGTGTGATTTTTTTAAGTATTCAAATACATTCAAATGCACAATGTAATAAACTTAGAAAAAATAAAAACCAT
>LPNX010051227.1:0-47311 GCA_001517045.1 Pseudotsuga menziesii
AAGATGGGAAGATCGTCATCCTGACTGTAATGGCCTTGAGGGAGACTAACTCCTACATTGGCCATCGCATCTGCATCTTTGTTGATCTGGCGAAGAATGTGATAAAATTCAAAGTGATGGGACAGAAGAAGATGAGCCTTTTTATATAATCGACGGCATTTGATGTCTCCTATAGGATACCCATGGATCATCTTATAGATGACATGTCTTGAATCACCGAAAACCAGAACTTTTTGGAGATTTTTGGTCCGAATGAGTTGTAGAACCTGGAGAAGCGCCATCCATTCTGCTTCGTTATTAGTTCTCGATCCAAGTCCCCAAGCGAATCGATGTTCCACTTGTCCTCCGGGATCCACTAGGATCCCACCCGCACCTGCCGCCCCTAGAGGTGAATCAGCTTTGTTGCCTCTTCCTCCTCCACTCTTTCCTCCATGCAAAATCATGTATGAGCTGCCATTTGAACACTCTTTAGCTTGCCTATGCACCCTTGCTAATTCGTGGGGTCCTTGATAGATTTGGGATCAGCTTTTTACACCTATGGGGGATTTGCCTATTTTGGGTAAGCCTGCTTTATGCTAGATTTGGATGCTTCCTTATGCATTCAATTTGCTCATGTATTCTATATATTCAGCAGCCTATGTTATTACAGGGTTGGCTATTGTACACTCAGTTAATATAATTTTGTGTTACAGCTCCATATTCAGTCTCCATTGTTGATAATTTTGCATGATCAATTGTTAATTGTTGTGGGTGAAATTAATCTACTGCAGGCCTGAATTTCTACAGTATCCATTCATGTGTTGTATTACTAAAGAAGTTTAAGAGGCAGTAGGTTCATTCTTATTAGGGTCATTCTTATGATGGTTGATAGGCATCATAGAATGCTTCGAGGATGGTCTTGAAAGTGAGATAATTAGTTATGTGGTTTTTTGGTGTTGGTTTTATGATTTGTTTCTCAAATTGTGTTTAGAAAAACATGTGCCAAATTTTTTAAAGCATGGGATTTCAATGAATTACACACACACACACACACACACAGAGATGCAACTAAAATAACAACGAAAGAATTTGTATTTACTAATAACAATAGTGAACAACTTCTACTAGACCTTATTTATTGATAAATCTTTGAACTATGAGTGTTAACAATGTGGAAACACCACTATGTCGTTGTAGAGGTTTTCCTTGTGTATAAAGATGCTTGAACAATTATATAAATAGGTTTTCCCAAAGATAAATAATCAGGGTCAGTGCAAGAAGATGAGGGACCTTTTAGATGTAGTCCTAGTTTTCAAAAACAAGATCACGTTACAAAAAAAATACAACGCGTTTATGCTACATATCACTTTCTATGGTTCAACCTGAGCCTGACATGTCACAGGACATGTAGGATAGGAAAACATATCGCGTACGCATTATATAACTACAACATGTGTACGCGATATGTAGTTATAATACGCCTATGCAATTTGTAAAATTAAAATTAATTTATATAGACAGTCCTGAACCCCGCGACCTATTCTACCCATCAGGAACACGAAAACCAACAGCGAATTGGAGCGAATTGGGTGCCATGGATTTTTGGAGGAGCCGATTTAGTAGGAGGGGAGGAAAATCTACTGGTGGATTATCATCTAATCAGGTAATTCAATCACCCATAGCATCCTTTTTTGTCAATTATAAACCTAGAATACTGCTTTTTAATAGTGTAAAACAACCAATTTTTGTATTATTTAGAAAATTGGAAATAACCGAGTCACTAATTAAACTCACATCTCCCTCAACCAAGATGAGTGAATAATTACAATGCATTCATTTTTAAGAACTCAAAAATTCCTAATACAACCAAAAATCGAAAAATATAGAACTCATCCATTTATACAATGTATCCATCCACATGAAACCCAAATTTTCAACCCTCAAAGGACATTTCCCCATGATACTAATTGAATAAGTTTCCTCTAAAATGGCCATAACAAGATGAAATGCATGTGCACAAGCATGAATAGAAAAAATGCATAAAAACTTAGTACATTGGCTTCTCAAAATTTCATCACAAGTGTATGTAGTTATACATTGCCTCTTAGTTAAGCACCCTCAACTAAATGCCAAAACACATTAACAAAGTGCCTCTCAGGCTTGCCCTTTGAAACATAAAACAATGTATTATATAAAATCAACAATATATATATAAACACAGAGTTAAAACTAGTAACTATGACTAGTTTTATTCCTTCCTCCAGTAAGTTTAGCAGCCACCACCATTTTTCCACTAAAATATTTGCACTTCTTGGTTATAGCACCCACCTCATTTGTGTTTTAATTATACCTTCCTCGGCACTTTGCTCTTGTTTTGCGCATATGACTTACCCTCCGTGCCCCTGGCCTTATCGTAATGAAAAAAAATGTTGAAATATATGAACCTTCTCACTGTGATATCGAATTACAAGTCAACACATCCTGACACCCCCATACAACCTTGGTATTCATCTAGGGACTAGTGCTAATTTATTAAAGGTCATCACCTAAACTAAATAGAACTTGAATTCTACTTCTTTTATCCTTAAACGCAATAAAGAAAATTAGAAACATGTGAGACCCTAGGTCTCCCTAAGATCCCTTGACCTAGCAAATACATAAATGACTTTACTCAAACAGTCTATGCCCCTGCATCACTAGGTTTATCAACCATTTTTTAAAATAGAAAAAACAATGGGTAATATATTTCTACGTGTCGAGTCTCTAAGCTTATCTACAACCAATTGTATTCCAGTCCATAAATTCTCCATTTTTCCATGTAACTTTTGGTTGGTTTCCATGTTTATACAACAATGGAAATGGTGAACACCCATGAACTAGCTAGAGTGCATCATGAGAGTGTTCCACGAGGTCTTCACTTAGTGAAACCATGCCATAGCACGTTCGTTCGTGGCATATGAAACAATACCCCTATTTTCAAAAAATATTGGAAAATATCTCCCAAAATCATTTTTTTTAACCCCCTCCCAATATGCCTTGCCGATTTTAAAAAACCCCTATTTTCCCTATATATTGCATGTATCCATTTTTTCATTTACATTTTTTATACCCCTTTATATTTCTACCTAAACAAGACATAAACAAAAAGATGGAGAAGCAAAGTCAACTAAAAAATATGAGCCAAATAACTGAACACCAGTAACATTATGAGAAATTTAGTCTTCAAAGTGACAAATTTTCTTCAACATAGATTCAAGGAAAATTTTGGAGGTGTGACTCTAACAAAGCAACCAACCAAACTACATAAAAATATCTCCAACAACGTATTTTCAAAAGCACTATGATACATAACCCAATCTAGTGTACAAAAATTTTCTTGTAGACTTGGCATTAAAACTTTTGTGGTTGGATTAGAGTCATAATCGTCTTCACTAGTTTCATTTTCAGTTTGTAAATGAACCTGACAACCAATATGGTTTGACCATATGGAAAGGGTTCACCTTGTGAAGCCCAATGGGTTATCTCAATCAGTTCAAATAGGTTGTTTCAAGGTGGAGTTCACTGTAAGGTCTCCAGTTCTAGTCTGGCTGAGGTTCAAGTCCTGCTGAGTCTGACTGGGTTACCAACCACCATTGCAGCTAGTTGTTGAGCTACCCTCCATCAAGATATTCTAGGGAAAAGGGGGAGAATCCTGTGAGGCTTTTCTTGGAAAGAAAAGGAGTTTATCTTGTGATATGGTTAATCGTATCCAAAACCAAAGTTTGATTAAGCCCAATGTGTATGAGTGGATCAAACAAAATTAAATCTTACAACCTTGTTTCATTCATGATAGTCGGGTGGATCTAAATACCCAAGACAATGCTAAGTGTTATCTTTTCTACACCAATATCATTAATAATTGAAAAGGAAACCCAAACCCATGAATGTACATAAGTTTTCAAGTGTATCAAGTTCAGTGAAAAGAGTTTTTTGCATCAAATAAATTGGTTTTCTATTCAAGAGTTAGGATTGCTGAATAAACAAGCAACGAACATTGTTTCCAAACTAAAATATTCATGGAAAAAGGGAAAATGGCTTGCAATAGGCTATAATTATTTTAGAATGCAGATATCTGTAGGTGTACATATTGCTTATGTGATTATTGGATTTTACTGCATAAGAGATTTTAAACCCAACGTTTCAGATGAACTCTTCACTCATAATCAAGGAAACCAATCAGTTGGAAAGCAATGCTGCAAATGAGGAGTGCACCTATTTATTAATATAAGGTAGGATGGAATGTCATATGCTATGTGTAAGGTAGGAGAGAAAGTCACGGGCTATATAATATATATAAGGTAGAAGGGAAAGGAGAGGAGGACAGTATCCTCCTCTCCTTTCCCTTCTACCTCGTATATAGCATGACTTTCCCTCCTACCTTATACAAGCCCACTCAACACTGCTTTCTATCTTACAGTTGGTTTCCTTGATGATGGGTGAAGAGTTCACATAAAATGTAGGGCTTAAAATATTTTATGCAGTAAAATCCAAAACACACAAACAAGATGTGTAATTAAGCAAAATCTGACAATATAAACAACAGATCACAGACACAGAGAAGATCAATGAAATACATGATTTACATTTTCTAGAGGGCTTTCTTTCATTAGGCATTTAATCCTATTGCCTTGAATGTTTGTTTACAACCTGTCCAGAAGCTCATTGCAATTTTGACAATATACAAAGCACTGTATGCATGCTAGAAAATAACATAATAGATTGATAAGGGTCGTATTAAGGTACATCTTTCAGGTTATACAAATTCTTCCAACAATGATAGCTGTAGCAATCTCTGAACAACTCATGCTAACTGGAAAAGGTAACTCATCAATGATCTATACCTAGGGCCTGCCTGCTGGAGCAGCCAGTGGACCAGCGTTGCCAGATTTTGTCTATGCAACTTTTGATTAATAAAGCATTTCATCATAGTCCTGCAATTCATTAAACGGAATGAAAAGATTTATGAATGTAGAATCAAAGAAAAGAACATAATGAGAAGGAAGTGTAGAATATGTTCAGCAACAATCTTGCAAACCTAGGTTAAATTTTAAGGCAAGACATTTAGCATAAATGAATTAAAAATGGTTAATGCTTACCCTTTTCTCCATGACCAAACCCTATTTTGGGAGGATCTTATCAGCAATACCATAATCAATTTCTTCTTGTGGGAAAAAGTATCTTGATCTTTGAATATCCTTTGTAGTCTCTTCTTGTGTTTTGCCAATTCCTTTTGCCAGTAATTCAATGTAATACTGTGTATTTACTTCCAACTCTTTTGCTTGAAGAAGACATAATTTCATCAGCTGGCCTATAATAAGTATTAAGCACTCCTTTAAAAGGAGCTAAGTGAGCATTTACCTGTTACTTAAGAACAACTTTCGAGATTTCTTAAGTAACATCTTAAAAAAAGGGAAAAATATTACCTTGATATACATATCGATGGAAGAACCACTGGATTTATTCACTACTGGCAGGTGCAGTTTTGCTATGATAGAAAAAAGACAGATCATCAGCATATTTTTTAACAAAGAATGACTAGATATATGAACCTACTAAGATTGCATAAATTACCAGAAAAAAACACAAATCTTATTAACATTTTCAACTGTGTTTCTGACACTTGCGTATGAGTGACCCTTGGATTTTGATAGGATATCTTACTTTCAAGTTCCAGTAGACCATATTGCAACAAGCTATGAGTGTGCCCTTGAACTTATTGACAAACTGCATAAGCCTGAATGAAGTAGAGACTCATATAGTACACTTACTTGTTGAGCTAGGCATAAGAGCACGATTTCCCTTGGCTTCAAGTGACAGAAGCTTTGCTTCCTGGACAAAGGCCATTCCATAGTTCAGTGTGTAAACCTTGGGATTCACATACTGCATACAGGATATTTATAGGAATATACATTTTCTATGTTTTTCAAGATATTTAAAAACAGGATATGGCACCCCAAAAGACCCAAAGAGGACCTTGTGAGTGTCCTTGACAAAATTTTAATTTTTAATTTTGTGTTTCATGTCAATAAAGATCCATCTATTCAGCAATAACTAAAAGTTCAAAGTTTAATATTATTACGAGAATTCAAAGAGGGGGAGAGTTCATGAGAGATCCCTAGAGCTAAAGGAGGACAAAACTTGCCAATCTCAATTGTGTTGCTGAAGCAGCAAATATGGAGAGCATTCAAACAAATAAACAGTATATTAGAGTAAACGATACACAAACATGGTGGAGTATATTTGATATAAAACAGTGAAATCTAGTTTGAGATGATGAAGCCTTAAAACTGAACACAACCATTCACAAACTGAAAGACAATCAAACCAAGAGATCAATCATTAGATATAGTTGTCTGGCATGCAGACAAGTGCTCTTCTGACGACAATGCCTTGACAAGATAGCTGAGTCTTGCACAAGCACTTCAACATTGCAATACAAGCACATGTTTCTACTGAAGTTTCACTATAATCCTGTGTTTATTCTTATTTTCTTGTTTTGTGCCTTTAATCTGACATGCTTATATGATTTTGGTTCCATTTTAATTGGCATAAGAGATGAGAGAAATGAGATATTTTAAAACCTGCAATCTTACACTCGTAGTTATGCAATTATTGGTCTTGTGGACCATCTTTGGCCTTGAAAACATTTAAATGTATACTTGTTTGTCTTCTTTATTATCAACCACCCACAGCAAAAAGACGTTCAGTAATTCACCTTCCTAAGAATGGAGAGTTACAAAATTCATTTTGCCCATTTACAATAGGTATTGCACTAAGTTACTAACCATCTTGCATGATTAAACCTACCTTCCTAAGAATGGATAGTTACTAAATTCATTTTACCCATTTACAATAGGTATTGCACTAAGTTACTAACCATTTGTTGTAGCTACAACAAATTCCCAAAATTCCAAAAAATTTTAGGACCCTCCTTTGCTTGGATTAGTTTGATTTGATCTAATGATTTTCTAGAAAGATTTCTAATGCTTGGATTGATCTACCATTTGTTTTATATTTTCCTCTGACGCTTGAAACAATCCACTGTTTGATAAAACTTGATTGTTGCATTTGGATACAGTCTCAGCTTGTTTGCTCGGTTTGTTTCTCAATGAAATCAATTGTTGTTGTCGGTTTCAAAAGCGCATACAAAAAGAATCCATTGGCATCCTGCCTATCTGCTGCCAGCCTCCAATCAAGAAGCAGTGAAGAACCTCTTGTTACAGCTGCAACTGTTTTCCCCAAATTTCTTAAATTTTGGTCCCCTGCTCATGATTTAGCATGGTTCTTTTTAATAGTTTGATCCATGAATTGTTGTTGGTCGTACTTTAATTTTGAATGATTATTGAAGGCTAATAACACTCGTCTTGGTTTTTAGAAGTTGCGTGTGTTTCAAAGTTGTTTTGGGTCGCAGATTTTAAGTTTGGGTTTGCTTGTTGAAGGGCCGCCGTTTCGGAGGAGAAACAGTTTTGACCGTCGCTGAGTTTTAAAGCTATCTAAGCACTTAATTTTTCTATTGATCGGGTGTCAATTTTGTTTGATCGGAAGCCGTAGTCTTTCTTTTTCCGCTGTTGCGGCTCCCAAATCATTTCTCCACCCGAAGCGTGAAGTGTTCCGATCGCCGATGTGTATTGGTCTTTTGATCGCTTGCCCGTAATTTTTCTTCTTCCGCCGTTGCGGCTCCCAAAGTGGTTAAGCCTCCCAAGTGTAAAGCCTTCCGACTTCCGATTGAGAGTTTTCCTGCCCTCCGGTCACCTGTCTGTAACCTCTTTCTCTTCCGCCGTTGCGGCTCACAAATCAGTTAGCCACCTGAAGTATAAATTGCTCCGACCACCGATGCAAGTCTGCCTTTAGTCGTGGGTCCGTATTATTTTCTCTCCCGCCGTTGCGGCTATACGAGGTTTTTTTTGCTTCCGATGTAAATGTCTTCCGACTTTCGATTAAAGCTTTTCCCGCCCACGTTTCAAGTGTCTTTAGCCCTTGTCTCTTCTGCCGTTGCGGCTGGGAAAGCCATTCAGCTCCCGATGTAAATGTCTTCCGAATTCCGATTGGAATTTCTCCTGCCCACGTCTCAGGTCATATCTTCCCTGTCGTGGGGGTTTCCTCGAACCCATAGTTAGACGATGTAGTGGTGTCGTCGTCTGTTAAGCCTTGTGGTAGTAACGCAGTACATGGTTTTTTTTTAATGCTTAGTCATTTTAGTTGATATGGTTTGAACGCGATTCCAGTGAATGATGCACGTCTTTTGATTGTAGGTGGTTTCCGGAGGTTGGTCAAATGAATGCGGCACTAAAGGAGACAGATCGTTCGACAGAGGTATAACTGAAACCAGCGGGATTGCCAGGAGGACCAGGGGAGTAAAAGACAAAATTAGGAGCTATAAAAGCGCGGCCCCAAAAAACTGATCAGTTACCAAATGGTTCATGATTGCATACAGATAAGATAGAGGAATATGAAGCATTTGAGAAACTAAAAGGTCATGCGTTTGGGGGGAAACTGAAGCGTTCTGCAGTTGTAGTTTGAATATTTGAAAGTAGAACTTAGACAGGGACTTTTTCCCAGTTAGATTTGTGAAGACATATTGTAAGAAGAACTATTTCCTTTTGCAATAGATAATTACAGTTTGCCTGTTGGAGAAAGCTTGGTGGAATATTCAAATGTTGTGCTATGGATTTGTTGAAGAGGAACTATTTCATTTTCAGCTTTGTGTCCATTAACTGTGAGACCGTTCTAACACTTCGAACCTATGTTCTTGTATGAATGTTCTCTGGTTTATTTTATGAAGATTTCCACTATGAGTAATGAGTGCTGTTCATAAACAATTGGCTATCTGATTGTTCAAATATCTTTTAATGTTCATGGGTTTTGAAAGAAGTATCAGCTATCTGTGATTTTTCATAATGCATGTACAAATTACATTACTCATTAATAAATGATAACTTTGCTCCCTAGGGATAGGTTAGGTAGTTAGTTGTAATTTCTTGCTGTGTGTGATTTAGATGCGAGAGAGTTTAAGATGAGAGGTAAGAACCTGTGCATCACATTGTGACCACTCCCTGCATCTTTATCAATCTACATGTTAAATAGGCACTTGCATATCATACTTAAGTCAAAAAATACAAAAATATACATGGTGGACCGGGCCGCAACCGGTAAAACCTTTTGTTTTTTGTTACTTTGACCTACGGTAGCCGGACCGCAAACCAAACTGATTCCCCATACCAAACAGTCACGGGCTAGTTGGGAACGTTGACTGGGGAGAATCCCTTTCTGTTGTCACCTGCGAATTTCCAGGCCTCAACACCATCTTGCAGGATTAAACCCCAAAGTGACCTTAAATAATATCACAGGAATGTGGACATAATAAATGGCTGCATAACTATCTATATTCAATATGGCGGTCAGATATGAGATAAATCAAATGTAGAAATTAAGATCTTAGGTAAATCCACAATCAAATTCAGACTCACAAACACAAATTGAACAAAACAAACAGTATGCAAAACTTGTCCTACAAATACTGCCCATAAACAATAAACTATTGTAGAATGAGGCTTTGGGCCTTTGGATCTGTTCTTTGCATGACTTCAGACAATTTTGACATTATGATTAAAGTGATACATATTAGTTCTAAAAACAAATAATGAAATTGCAGTCACTATAATTGTTTGAATTGTGCAGTCACTCAAGAGATAACATCCACAGAATAATTTAGTAAAATTTAAATACAGCTCACAAATTTGTTTGCGAGATTTTTTTAAAAATAGAGATCTTACTCGGTAAGGTTGGCTTCAAGTCAACTGTCAACTGAATGGATGACAAACATCCATTAGCAGACATTGTTCCTAGAATAGCACGAGAGTCTCCAACATTTGCAATGACAAGGTCCTGGCCCTAATAAAAGACAACTACAAAGATAAGCCACTGGAAAAATTTCAAACTATAAACTAAATATGAAGGTAATATTATTCATTTTGAAATATGCAACAATTCCAATATTGATGCAAAGCTCTATAACATTCATTTCTTTGGGGCTCTTACTGCCTCTGCCAAAATTGGACATAAAATAAGATAGATAATTTTATTAATGTCCAACAAATGACCACAAAAGTTGGTCAATGGGTCTAAAATATTACATCTAGTGTAAGTACAAAGTGGGAGTACAAAAGAAACTCCTAGATCAATACTAACAGTATAAAAAGATATTAAACTAAGTGTCTTGCTAAAGGATAAATGCTCTAGCTAAGAGAAGATATAAAATGAGGTGCAAGTACAAAGGAGTCACAAGAGAGTTGCTAGAAACTGAAGAGTTTTGGCACTGAGCAGAAGAGAAGATGTCAAGGCATGTTGGAGCTAGCTGTTGAAGTGACTGCAAGACATGCTTCTCATTGGAGTCATCAATGAGTGTGAAAATTCCAATGCACTGGCAGATGATATCCTCTAGGGAGTGGCCAAGGCTGAGAAGCCTAGCTGCAGGATCCTAGCGAGTGGCTAGGGATGATGAAGTATAGTCTTTGGAGTGAGTTTCTGTATTTAAATATGAAGATTCAATTTTGATTTTGAGTTGGCAAAGTTCTAGGTTCAAACATAACCCATGCTTATTAGGTGATGTGGAGCATCTTCCTTAATGGAATTCTTCCATGTTTCAGTAGTTTGTTATTTATGCTCAGTATTTATAGGGATCTGTTTTACTAAAAATAGCCCTCTATTCAATTACTCTTTTTGGGTTAGAGAAAATAAGAGGGAAGTTAATAATTTTAGGAAGTGGGGTTAGGAAAAAGGGGAGGAGGTGGTAGCGTGGGCTCAAAGAGGTATTTTTCCAGCTGATTGAAAAGTAGGTGCAGACGCTGATAGATTTTGAGTAGTTTCTATGGCTGTTACTGTCTGTAATCTAGTGTGCAATGAATAAAGAATACTGTTACGAAATTTTCATATAGTTGAATAATTTTTTTTCCTGTCATATATATTTAGAGTGTTTGCGTTGTATGGTTTTCTTTGTTTTACTGCCAATACTCTTGCAGGTTTAAATATGTATTGAAGAGGTTGCTTTGCATATCTGGAAATAGAGCATATGCATACCGGTGGACTATACTGAATAATAAATTGTTGCATATTGGAGTTTATCTGCATCATTGGGCACCTTAGTTCTCGTTGTGGCTTGATAGGTCTGCACCAGCAGGCGCTTATGAAATTTCAATCATGATAGTTCATCAACTTATGGTTTTGCTCAATCCTAGGCACAATCTAAGTCACCTTTCTCTAAAGGAAGAGGGATGAACGCTAAAAGCTGATCATTTTGTCTTCCTATGCCCTGAAGTGAAGGAAGACCCTAACCATATATGGATCAAGTTATTGAAATATGAGAATGACAATTGAGAATGCATAAATGCTTTTATACCTATTTGAGGATGGTAACGGCAGTTGTCCCACTGCAGAAGCAATCCAAAATGGGATGCAGCTTGAGTTCCTTATCCATTACCTGGAAAGCTCGTAGATGATATTCCTTCCATGCTGCAAACATCTTGGACTCTTCTTTGTGCACATCCCCATTCGAATCATTACACAATTTGTTTGAATCAATGACCTCAAAATCATTACTATTTGCAGGACCAGGCCAATCAGCTAAAAGCAGTTCTTCCCACTGGTTCATAAGCAAGCTAGGTAGAGAGTCTCTAACCCTTTTGCTAACCAAGTGTCCATATGGTCCATGACCGTTAAAAACTCCAAGGAAGCTTATGTTCTCATCTGACCCAAAATGCCCCTGTGACCCAAAATTCTGATGGAAACAAAAACAATATTAAATTACCGAAACTCTCATTATTCTCAAATATATTTACAGATATATATAGTTCACCATGTAATTTTTCCATTTAATGAATTCATGAAAAGGAAGAAAATACATGAAACATGTTTAAAAGGGTTTTAGTTTTGATTCAATTCTGTCTTTGTTTTAGGAGCTGTATAAGCTCATGAATCAAATATAAGTCTCCTTAGGGAGATCCATACTTGCCACTTGTGAATATTCAATATGTCAATCACTTGCTTAAGATTTTACTCATAGCTGTTACGGTGACTGGGAATACTCTTCAAATCAGCAAAATACATACAGTTTCAAAACCTAGCTTGATTCTGAGAAACAAGTCTTAAAAAGGAAATACAAATAAAAAAGGATAATATAAGAGTTCAAACAAAAATTAGGTCATTTGGATTATATTTTTCAAAATGTGTATCCATCCTAGGGATAGTCAACATGATAGGCACCCTCTTGTCCAATAAACACAACTCACTAAGTTAAAATTTCAATAAAGAAAATATAAAACTAAAACTACAAACACTGTTTCAGAAAAAAAAATAATAACACAATCAAAACTTCAACAAGGAAGGGTTTTAAATAAAAGGGCCTCAAATTGGGTGAAATTATGATTAAACTGAGAAACTAAGAAATTGCATGGTTTTTGTAAACAAGCCACTGATAATTGGATCAGTGAATGCAAAAAAGGATATGCATTTGTGATTGAATTGAGCATTAAGTTTCTTCAAAACAATATTTTGAAATCACAATGACTAAATCATGTTAATAAAAAAATTTACAAGTCAACATGATAGGAATTTGGTTTCCCAGAAAAACAAATTTCAAGACCAAATGCATGGAGGTGCAAAGAAGAGGGCACTTGTGAGTCATGCTTGACCCATGAAAAATAGAGAAATTTTTCTCATGAGCATGGCCCTAAGAACCAAACGCACGGAGGTACAGATATGAGGGCACTCTTGAGTCATGCCTGACCTAAGAAAGACAATGTTTCTCATGAGCATGACCCTCAGAATCATATTAATAATTACACAATGTCAACCATGAATCATTCACAATTAAACAGAGCATTAAGGTATTATTACTCTCTTTTCATGTGTTGTGGAACAATTAGAAAGTTGCATGGATAAAGCATCCACTACATTAACTATAAGTTTGACCTAGGTGAAAAATGTCTCTAGAGGACCCATAAATAGTCTAGACTGTCTTCAATATTTTGGCTACTGGTGTGCTAGAAAGCTTCCATGAGTGAGATTACTTCTCAATAAAAAACAATAGCACTTGCCTATGATCTGAGAACACATAACCTACAGTAGGTTTAAAATCCATTTTCTCACAACTTTGACCTGTAATTTATGTAGTTTGATTTCCTAATTGTTCAAAACATTACAGACCTAGCCTATGCTGCATGGGTACCTGCACCGAAGGCTAGGGTGCCCACACCCATCCCTCCTTCCCATCTCCTGTACTGGATTAGAAAATGGGTACCTCTGACAATAACCCAAATAGACCAGGTTCTTTAGTGAAAAACCCAGTTCTTCATAGCAATTAAGTGGGGACTTCATTTTGAAATGGGTACCCAAACTCTGGTTTCAGGTTCTTTTCAGTACTGCAGGTGGGCTTCCTCTACAAAAAAAATCAATTTTTAATTTGGAAAAATCCCCAAAACAAAAAGCATAGGATGGAACCATCCCCGAAACCCTAATCCTTTACTTATCCCACACTCTCATGCACTCAAAATAGAGAATCACCTCTCATTTTTACCATTTCATTTCATAGTCTAGGTTTCTGAGTCTAAATAGTGCACTGTTTTGAGAGGTGTTTAGTCAGTTTTAGTAAGGGTTTTGCTCACTAGGATTGCAGAGCTTTGTATCATTTATTAAATTCCAACAACAAGTGTGATTATGACACCAAAGGTTTTGTCCAGGATGGTGATGTGAGTCAGTGTTCAGATACATACCTATATGCATCTTTTTCTAGTATACTTGATGTGATAAAAACCCATTGTCCTTCTTAGTGACCAATACATCCAGAAAAGACATGCAACTAAATTCCTCAATTTCTTAGTCGATTTCATGTATTTAGATTACCTATTGGGATCCTCTTCTTTGACTTCTCTGATTAAGTTAACTACTAAAGGGGATGTACAATAATGATCTCACAATAAATGGTCTACCAATCTGACATCTTGGAAAAACTAACCTCTTCTACTATTTTAATGAGGAATCCATAGGCCACAAGTTCAAATCCAGTCAATTATTTCATGAGTACAAGCCACTATTGTGGCAGGTGCCTGAGCCACCCTCCATTTGGATATTCCAGGGAAGAGGGGGGATCCCACAAGATTTTCCTTGGAAACAATATATATATATATGGTCAATATTCTTTTCTTATATTTTATTATTTGAATTTAAGGATTTTTTACATTTTGATTTATAAGCACATATTTTACACATCTCAGACCTACTAGACTATTATTTTTTTAATCTTTTATTCCTTTTAAATATTATATTCACTTGACTTATGCCATGTTTCACATCACCATTTGGAATAGATGTTACACACCTCACTCATACTGGGATATAAAATGTACCTCACTTTTCTTTGTGTAATTAAAACTTCTATATGTATCCCACGTGACCAATATGGAGTAGCTTTAATCTTGTTTATTTAGGAATAGTTTATAGCTCCCTCATAAGAAACGTGCATACCAATTAACCAAGTGTAAGTTCAGTTCTATTTACCTATATCTACAGAGCTAGGTACAATCATTGTATCCAACAAACTATGCTTTGGATGGCTGGAGCTATATAATTGTCTACCAATAACTTATAACATTGTTCTTAGGGAATTCTAGGCTGGGTTGGAAGAACTAAAAGGGGCATAATTATATAATGCAGAGAGAAACCCACTGGCCTCCAATGTAAACATCCTTAATTTTGCACCATAAATTCAGTTAATAGTAGGATAATTATCCCTAGTCCTATAAAATCAATACAAATACGTAATCTGATTTGTTGTTGTAGATATATTCCCCAATTGTTTGGCATTTACCTGCTTGAAAATTGTACTCATGCCAAAGCCTTCATATCCAAATAAAAATATAATTTGAATCTTTTTCTGCTCCAAGTATTCTAGGACAGATATGCCGGAATGATTATATGTATCTTGTCTTGAGCCATGGTAGTTCCTCCGTGGAGTGGGAAACGACACTAAAGAGCATATCAACCTTGTTAATGCCTTCCTAGAAAAGAGTCAAACCCAGCTGCTTCAAACTAAGATCCAAAGACAATATATTTTTTAATTACACATTAAAGAACCCACGAAAGATTAAAAATAGTGCAGAGGGAAATAAAAATTAGCCCTAAGTAAATTTAAAAGCAAGATTTACCTTGCCCCATATGTTTCCTTTTATATTATTCTAACCTTCTTCTTCATATGATCCATTTGTATACACCCATAAATGAGTGCCACGTTGGCACTGCACCCCTGTCAACTATACAAGGCCCAAGATATCACCAGTATTTATTGCTCATCAAGATATCACCAACAATACAATGCCCATTCCATACGCAAGCACAAGAGATCCAGACCTGTTCATGGATCGATTCTATTAAAAGTCACATTACAGAACATGGAGCAGTTCAATTAGAAATTAAGAATAGGAAAAAAACCCTAGATGTTATATGCATCAATAGACTCAGAATGCTCATGAACCCTAATCATTGCAAGTACTTTAACCTACAAACGCACACCACTAATAAAATAAAACAGTGAACACATATTTCTGAACACTCAAAACAATATTTGTACTTTCTATTAAACCTAAATGTAGATTTCTTTAACCAATTTAGGAAAAAATTTCTACAGAAATTTACCCATTTTCCTGAAGAAGAAGAAATTTGTGATCAAACACCAGAATTCGTACTGCTTGACCACTAGCTTGGGATTCAAATAAAGGCTGTAGGGAGATATTATCTGCACCAAAATCTCATCGTATCAGGCCATGTCGAAGGGATTTTAACAAAATGTATAATTTCCTTTTACCAAATGCATAATTCCAATTATTCTATCAATTATTCTAGCCAGGGAGCGTGGTATTGATTTCTTTTAAGCATGTTTATGTTAGCAAACAACAACAACCTGTGGAGGAAGCATGCCCTAGATACCTATACAAATCATTTTTGCAAACAAGTTCACATAACATCTATACTAACGACCTATGGCCCATCCTCCCTGGGTAATCTTTGTGTTGTCACAAACTTTTTTGGCTAGTTATAAAAATGTTCATATTACACTTTGTGTAGTGAAAGATGTAACAAGACTTTGAAAGATTTCCCGATTCCCAAGACTGTAGGAAAGAAGGAGGTGACTTGGACAGCTATGACAAACGAACTCTGAAGTACAACTCCCATAAGAGATAAGGAAGGCCTCCCTAATGTATAAGGAAAGGAACCGCTGATCAGAGTATCTGAAGAATGTCAATAAGGACCAGTCTGAATCCCACTGCTACTAGCAAGGGTGTTTCTACTGATGATTTTGTTTAGTAAGCTAAATCAACTAATCAACTAATTTCCTAGCAAGTTAGACAAGTCAAATTCAATTCCCATCATACTTTAAATGTCAAGTGCCATATACCATAAGAAACACATGGATTAACACTAACTTGACCTCTCCTACTTCAATGGACAATCAACACTCACCTTATGTCAAAAAACAAATCTCAATAGAAAATAGATCAACATATGTTATTTATCAGTAAAAGTTAGAACCAAAATTAGTCCTAATATGTATGCAAAATAGTGAACCAAAAATTATAATAATGTAACTAACTCAAAATAGTGTATCTTTCAATCTAATGAACGGAACAGTTGTGGTTATGTAGCCTAACATCCAATTTTTCTTCAAATATAAAAATTCAAACTTTTTTAAAAGGCGAAGCACCTACAAGATTACAATCAATATAAAGCAGGAAAGGTACACTCGCCTGAACCAAAAAAGTGATGCAGTTAATATGCATGATGTTGCCTAGGAAAAAAAATTGTGACAAAGAACTTGCAGTCTAAGAATTGACATGGAAAATATATGTCCTACATATTATTCTTTTGATTTCTGAAAGGAATATTAAATATCTTAAATGTTTTTGTAATTGCATTTCACAACCTTCTCTTTTCAATATATGCAAACTCTTGATTCAACAAAGAGAACTCACTGTGCTAAAAACAAAGGGATATGAATGCTTTGGTGCAAAGATCTGGAATCAAAATGGGATGCACCATGTGAAAAGCACGATATGATGTCTAGAAACTCTAAACACCCATTCCTGCCAGCTACCTTGCCAATAATAATAATGATGATCAATCAAACAAAAGAAAAATAGTATGGTAAAGGTAAAAGAAGGAGAAAATCATGACTTTCCAATTCTCTACTAAGTGGGCTTTTTCCCATCATTGTACAAATTAAAAATTGAAACCACAAGCATGTAAACCTGAATTTATCATAGATGTATCTCCTATCTTCAAAACAGACAAGCCTACTTTGCCTGAGACTCAATATATATAAGAAATGTTGAATTTTTTTACTGTAAATTTGGTTATCAGCTCAAGTTCATTTTGTTGTTGGATCGTAATATCCTTTTGTTTCAGGGAGGCTTTATTTTCTCAGTTCTGCGGCCTGCCATATCTTGTCTTGCCCATTTTTACAAATGTGAAACAATGGGATTATTAAGTTTTCCATTTTAGGCATGTAAAGATACACGAACTGCATTTTATAATTTTATTTTCATCCAATCCATTTCCATTTGTTAATATTATGTCCCAATCACTGAAACTGACTATTTTTAGTATTCTTATCTAATTCTGTTGTATCTTGGAATTGTTTATATAGTCACTTCATTTAGTTACCCTCGATCTGGGAAACAACTTCATGTCCTTGCAATGATCTTCACATTGAATTGCTTCATCCTGAAATGTGGTTCTTGATAGAAAGAATATTTAAATCATCTACTTAGAAAATCTTGGGCTAATTAATACTATGAAAAAAAATCATTATCTTCTATGGCAGAGGAAATCTCCATTACATCATCCAGTGTTTTAATTTATGTTTGAATATCGCAGCAGCAGTTGTATACATCAATATGCATATCATTATTTGCAATTTGCACTCAGTAGTGGCATAGTTTGCCCCTATACCTGCTTAGTTTTAGTAAGGCTTAGTTACAAATCAATATTTAAGGCTTAGTTCTAGTATTTTTTTAATAAATTTTTTATATTCTTAATATTTTTATTGTCATTCGCAACCCACTGTTTCCTGCAAATTTGGGGGAAACCTCTAGATGTATCCGACACTCGTACCCAAGTTCCCAACATTCCCACATTTCAGGAACTTGTGCAACATAGCTAATATCTATCGCCAGGCTAATATTACTCATTTGCAGAAACAATTGCAGAATAGAAGAACTGATTGATTCCTGGAAAAACTTTCACCCCCTTACCCCCATTGCCCCTGAGAATATTTTTTTTTAATTTTTTCTATTATTTTCACTTTTTACAATCCCTACTTGGTACTACTTAGAAAATAAATCAATAAATTTAGTATTTACATTACACAATCATGAATATACATCAAATGAATTATTATTTTTGGTATTTTATTTTATTCTTATAATTTTTGACATGTCCCCCTGTTCCCTTCACCCCCTGAATTTTCCCTAAAATTTGGGGATTGTCTCCACACATCCCAAATGCGTGTTTCCCTGGCCCTGTGCCCCCTATCCCGGAAACTTGGGGAAACATTGCTTTTATTCAGAAGCAATAATACTGTGTAAAAAACTCATTTATATCAATGCATTTTTATGTGCAATTACTAAAACACCAAATGCAACAACATAGACAAAGTTATTATCAATTGGCAATGAAAAAATGACAATAAATTCACCAAAAATATTCAGGTATTTATGCACCGCATTGCTGCACACAACCCAAAAATTGTATTAATTCTCCACATTGATGCAAACATGTAACATCTAGGTCAAGACAAAATATTATGAGAGTACATGCATTACAATGGGAAAATTTCTATGTGATTTATATCTATCCCTGAGAAATACAAAAAGTGATGTAGTTACACTTGAAAATAATCCAATATCAACAAAATACACATACTTTCTTGTTAAGGATTTGTAAAACTCCTTTCAGGAATTTAAAAAATAGAGGGAATCAGAAGCATACCTGTATAGGTGTTTTAATTAATGCCTTTCCAATCAAGGTTGCAGTGAATAATTTCCATAATGGAACTGAAAGTTGCCCACACGTGATGCCTGCAAGATCAAACGAGGGATTTGGTACCTACAATTTAAACATAAGAAATAAAGCTATAGGATTATTTAAAAGAAAATAAGAATGATGAACAATGGTAATTACATTGTACATGCCAAACAAACATCTAGTGTGAAGGGGTTGCACTAGAACTGACGCACATTTTTTTGCAACCAAGACATAGTTTACACCATGCAATGTCAGATGAAATATATTTTCAAATTGGATACAACTGAGAATTTACACCCTGGGATTCACCATTCAAACATGGGACTATTTACATCCTATGACACCACTTCCATTTTTTCTAATCCTTGTCCCCTAACAGCTCAATCAAAACTTAGTTGCACACCACCATTTAAAAGAAAAAGTTATGCAGATGCCATTTGATGTGGCAAAAATGGTAAGCACTAGAATATATTTATCACAATATCAGCCATCCATTTAGTCATATAATCGTGATACTATTATCATTATAAATATGCATACGATGACACCTATAAATATAACATGATTTGAATCTATGCTACAAGTGCAGATACAACAAGTAAAGTCTAACTAGCACAGCTGATTCAATAGCCTTCATTAAGAAATCATGATACTTACAGATGCAAGGACAAGAATAGTAAAGAAGTTAAGATGTTGGGATTCTGAGACATTCCAGTGCTTCAGACTCGTGATCCAAACTGACAGATATCCACTTCCCTCAATATGAGAAGCATCCAACTCCTCTAGTTCTCCCAGTCTCTTCCTTGACAAGTGTGCTACAAGCAACTTCCCATGTAAGTTCTACATCTCCTAAAGATTCTTAAAGCACAGGATATAAATTATGAGGTTAAAGCATCATCAAGTATTTAAATTAAGAAAGAGAACCCAATTCTACAAAAGAAGAAACCGAAGGTAATTTTCATCATCATACACGTTAAGTTTGACTGTTAATTTGTCTGGAAAAACATCTTAAAAAAATCCCATCTCATTCTTTCTTGGGAATCAAAAATCGTGATCATAATTAGAAAGTCAATAACACTGATAATAGAAACTCCCTGCTAAAATCCCATTCTAAATTATATGGGTGCAAACATAAAGGCTCCATACCATGAGAAAAATTGCAATTTGAACTGTAAGGGAAAGTATTTGCCCTAAACTTACAACAAAGATTGGTCTTGAAAAACATCTGGATAGTTCCCTTGTTCTTACCTCCTCCAGACGAAGACACTTCATTTACAGTACCATTGGAGGGGGGTGGAGTCCCATAGATTGTTCCCTGGCTCAATTGACCCTGAGAACTGTTGTAGCCCCTAGATCCACTTCCCTTGAATATCACCATGACCGTTCTTAGATTTCTTATGTGGGGGTTCACTACTAGACCGACTCTTCCTTCCCTCAAGCGCCCCAGCCCTATAATCCCCTCCTCCACTCCAATCTCCATCTAACTACCTATAACCGTGAGATGATGCCTGATCATAATATTCCTCTCCCACATATCATGTTCATTCCCTCCAGCAACCTGATACACATCTTCAACTTCTCCTCTCCCCATTATGATCGCAAGCTCAGCTACACCTATTGTATCTACTTCGTACTCCATTATCTCTCTTTGATTCAAACCTAAGGAATACACAACTAGCCCTTGAAAAATGCATGAACCAGAAAAATACTAGATTCCTTTTAAAGACAATTGTGCTGGCGTGTAACCCATGGTAATCCAGGCAAAGTGTATGAAAAAAATACCTAAGGCACAAAAATGCTAAATCCCTCAACAATGAAATTTTGCTTGGATAGAATCCTCATTGTCACCCACAGAAACATAGTCTGCTCAAGCTGGCCTGCAATTCTGATCTTGAGCCTAAACCTGCACTCTTTTCCCACATTCCATGTGAAGGCACAATGAAGGAGCCCAAACAGAAAGCTAACAGGAACAATATCTTCTTTCTCCACAGGAAGCAGCCTAATGATACATTCTAATACATTTTTCATTTCATATCCCTTTCCCTTCATACGACCATGGGGTTTAATCACATTATAAACCACCTGTCAATGTACAGTACCAGAGCTCGGCCGATGAATCTCTCTAATTTCCCTGCCCCCTGATGGACTCCATTATCTGTCGAAAGTATTCAATTGGGAGCATTAACAGGTCGTCGATAAGCCAATTTTTGTCATGATTCTCCATGTGAACACCCACATCCAACCCAATCTCCATGGGTGTCAAAGGAATTCATGTGGATCCCTTTTTCTCGTTCATGATTTCAGAGCAGGCCAACAGCGCCAATGCCTCAATACAGGCACCGATGATCTCTAGTTCCTTCCTGGGCTATGGGATGAAGCTCCTTGCAACTACGTAGAGCTTCAATGGAGTCATCCCAATTTTTTAGTATAACCCAATAAAAGCGATGGAAAAAAACCACAGGAAAACCCTATGCATCATGCAGGGTGCCAGTTTTTTAGTATAACCCAAGAAAAATTATGGAGAACAACCAGGAAAACCGTACGCATCACGCAGGGTTATGGTGGAGGTGCCGCGGGATTGTGAAATAAAATATTCCCCAACATATTGCATATTTATAGAATTAAAAAAAAAAAACCCTTTTTACCCCTAATATACCACCAATATATTAGCTTGTAATATTTTTATTTTTAACCCCCCCAATATGAACGGACGTGATATCATATTGGTCCTTAGGTGACGCCCCCGTGGAGTGTTCCCAATCATGATCGAGTCAATTATATTTAGAGGATATGGTGGCAGCCCTGTCACCACCCCTTTTCTTGCCTCACATGTCCTAATAGTCCCTTGCCCATTTCTTTTACATATCCAAGGGACGTAAAGGACAAAACATGTCAAAATACCACTCCTAAGTTAAAAGAATTTTAAACCCAAGTGTGCATGGAAAAGTCACCAATGAGAGGTAATAAGTGCCTTAACTTCTAGAAAGAAGTTGAATGAAACTTACTATTTAATTGTTAAATGTCTAATTTCAAGTTTTAAATGTATGTAAGTGACTGTCATTAAATTTCTTACTTGAGTTTGATTTAATTTACATTTTCAATTTTGAAGAGACGTCATTATATACCATGTATATGTTTCTAATGATTTTCTTATTGATGTTTTTATTGCAGTTGCGGCTATGGACACAAATGCTGAAATATTGATTGAGTTTTCCCACTTGAGAGGACTTAGTACTGCTTTTAGTGGTGGTGATAGGATTCATCATTCACTTGCATCCACTCTGGATGCAATTGTTGAGACTATTTCATTGTCAAGCAACATACTATATGATATTACATCATATAGAGAAAGAAAAATACAAGAGTACGCTGATGGGATCGACTACAATGCAGTAAAAAAGTTGAAAATAACCAAAGAGCATATATTTTCATTGTTTAGGGACCCTCGCATGGGGGAAATCCCAAATGAAAATAGGCCTCATATCTCAATTGAGTGGTGCACATTTCAGCCATTTATTGATAATTGGATGGACAGATGGTATATGGTTTTTGATATGCCGCCACATAAAAACAGGTAAATCCCCATGTATTTCCTTCAGAAGATGTATGTAGAGTTCGTGTTGGGTAAAGACGTAAACTACTTTGATATATTGTAGTTTCAGGGGATCGGTGGGGGGATCCCCCAAAACTGACCCAATGCCAGGTTTCGAGACCTTGATTTCCCTATCCCTGCACCTCGTAGGTAGTGTCTTGGGCTAGATGTCCCACCTGTACATCATGTTATTCCACAGACACGTGATGCATATTTGAGTTTGGAACGGGAAGTTGTTCATCATAGCACTATGGTTCAACATTTGGGTGAGGAAGGGACATCTTTCCATGGTGTAGTACATACACTAGGTCGTCATGGTGCAGGACCATCTTCTAGTGCAGTACCACCCACTAGTGCAGTACCCCCATCTAGTGCAGGACCATATACTAGTGTAGCACCATCAACACATCCCTAGCCTACTTTTGAGCCTCACGAGTGCACATCGTGTGGTCGTCCCTGCTATGGTCTTTCCTTAGATGCTGTCTTCAGTGGGTTTTTGAGTGATGTATGTAATGGTTAATTGTAATAAATTCTTCATTTATTTTCCTCTTTGTACACATATGTATAGTTTGATCTAATATATTAATTTTGTGAACTTGCAGTTGATGCTTTATGCCGGCAACGATGCCTCAGAGTTCCATGTTCCACACTCTATAGAGGGGCATGAAATTCTATCCACTACTCCCTTGGTTGGTGGAGAGATTCATATAGCACCCATTGCCGTATCTCACCCCGAGGTAAACATTTTAAAATTTCAGTTTTTTAATACTTGTTAATTTGTTAATTTCCACATACTGTACATGTTAGTTCACTAATGCTATCTATGGTCTAATATTTACAATTATTAAACTTGTAGATGCCAGATCCTTCATGAGGGAAAGTAGTGATGGAGGTAGAATCCATGGTCGTATTGACCGAGGAAACATCTGGGAATGACATTCCATCCACTAATCCCTTGGTTGGTGGAGAGATTCATATAACACCCATTGTCGTATCTCACACCGAGGTAAACATTTTAAAATTTCAGTTTTTTAATACTTGTTAATTTGTTAATTTCCACATACTATACATGTTAGTTCGCTAATGCTATCTATGGTTTAATATTTACAATTATTAAAATTGCAGATGCCAGATCCTTCACGGGGGAAATCATTGATGGAGGTAGAATCCATGGTCGTATCAACCGAGGAAACATCTGGGCTCCAGGTAAACAATTAAAAATCTCATTTTTTAAGTACATGTTTGTTCGTTGAATCATGCATGTCTAACTACATGAACACTTGTTGACTATAGGCACCAACCGAAACACCTCAACCATTTCCTGGAGTTGTATCTCCTCATAGGCCATACGTGAACAAGGGTCATGTGTATATGAGGCGACCTACTCCTAGCAAGAGTCCAGTTGTCCACGACCATGGAGCTACTGATACCATGGTAATGTATATCCTTCGATGACATTTCTTGGTTAACTTGAAATCCAGTGCATAAAATGTTTTGTTAATGTTTGATTTGCATGTTTACTACATCAAGAGCTAGAGTTTACTATTGAAAACCTCGTAGGGATGGTTGATGCAGCAGTTAGTGTTGCATATACAATGGAAACAAGTCACACAGAGGTACAACTATTTCAACATGATCGCTACATAGTTTATTATTGTTGGCATATGTTTATTCATGCATGTATAACTATTTCAACATTTGGTGATTGTAGCCACCAGTAGCAGAGTTATTGATGCAGCAGTCAATCTGGCATCTGCAATAACAACAAGCCACATAGAGGTACAACTATTTGAACATGATCTAGACATAGTCTGTTATTGTTGTCTATTGTTTATTCATGCACATGTCTAACTATTTCAACATTTGGTGATTTTATCCACCACCACCACCACTAGTTCCTGCCCCCTCTGGTTCGACCATGGATGCGACCATCCTTGATGTTCAACCAACAAATCCATATGCTACACAAGGAACACAATCCCCTTTGTCACAGTCTCCCGCTAAGGTGAGATGTCCATTAATGACCAATTGTTTCATGTAATGTCCATGAACATGTTGATAATTGTTGAGTTAATTTAGATATGGTATTTTATTGAGCTAATGTATTAGTACATAGTTAGTTGAATTTAACAATTGATATTTAATTTGCAGAATCCAAAGACGCACACTGGTCCTAGAGTTGTGCCTAGAGGATCAACGTCGAGAAAGAAAAAGAGGAAGCTTGAGTTTTGATGTGTCTTATGGGATATGTAAATTTCAATACATGTACATGTGGCTTGGATAGTTTTGGATACGTGTACTTTTGGAGACATGTACATTGACATTTCACTTACATGTACATGTGGCTTGGATAGTTTTGGATAGTTGTGGAGACATGTATTTCTGGTTACTTTTGGATATATATGTACTTTTGGAGACATGTACATTGAAATTTCAGTTATAAATGAATGATACATTTCATAAACTATTATATTTAAACACTAGTACAAAATGAGAAATTAATGACTAAAAAAATGACTAAAATCAAGCTATAAATGACTATTTTTGAGTTGGTGACTAATAGTAGCTAATTTCCACTATCTTATAGCTAGTCGTATTTCACTTAGTCATTAATAGCTTGACTTATTAGTCATTGATAGTCAATGATTTAGTCATTGATAGTCAATGATTTAGTCACAGATTTAGTCACGGATTTAGTCATTGATTTAGTCACTAATTGCAACAATTAATGACCAAATATATGACTAAATAAACTACTAGATGATAGCATATTAATAACTAAGCTAAATATGACTAAGATACGGGAAATTAGCTACTAATAGTCATATATATGCGAATTTAGTCATTTTTGTAGTCACAAAATTATGATAGGGCACGAAGGAATTGAACCACCAACCTCTTGCCTATAATTAGGCAGGCGCTCTACCATTGAGCTAGCACCCTTAAGAATTTTTTATTGCTTGATGTAATGATGATATTCAAACAAATTTATGATAGATAGCAATCTACAAACTACATAATTATTACTATTACAACTTACGAGTAACTAGTATTTATGATAAACTAATTCCTGAGAGCTATGTACAATTTTCCCTATTTGGCATATCCATTCATGTTACCAGAGAGAATGAAATACCTCTATGATGGATGTGATACCAATTAAGTAAACCAATTTACAGAATATCTCTTGGCATGCCTGAATATAAAAAAAAAAATCATTATATGAAATCAAGGAAAGTAAAAGTCAAATAAGGTAAGCAAACCTTGCCATTCATAAAACAACCTATCAGTGACAATATAAAAATACATGAAAGCGAAATATTTCAGACTAAGTGTTGCAAAGCATAAGCTACCATATCAGCCAATTCTAGAAAATGAAACATAATTTTATAGAAGCCTGAAGGCTACCAAAATAAGCAAGCAAAAGAAATTCAACACATATTTCAAAAAGAGTTGAATGAAATAATAAAAGCATACTCAACATTATAGTTGACACATTTTATATGAAAATCAGTGTGAAAAATTCAATCATGTTTGTAATTTTATCTCTGGCTAACCTACCTTAGATATAGACACAACTAGACTGATACAAATAATTATCAGAACCAAGGGCACTCCAGAAGTGTACCACATGTAAAGTAATAAAGACAAGAAAAAAATCACCACGACAAAGGTAAGATTTGAGAATAGACAAATGGTGTATGGTGGTTCTACTGTATTTGGACACACAGGTTCTATAAGCAACAATAATTAGAAGATAACCAATTAGCTAATTTTCAGTTACTATCCCTTGACTCTTTTACAAGGAAAGTTGAAGAGAATGAGACAAACCTATTTTGCCATAATTTAGCCTTATTAGAGTTACACCAATGCTTGCAACTGTGATTGGGGTCATGTGCAACAATTAAATTGAGACCATGTGCCAAAATGGTATCACCTTCTGAATTATCCCAACAACAGGTTGTTTATTTTGAATCTTGATTTTGAGTTGTCAAAGCTCAGGGATCAAATGCAACTCTATGCTTATTAGGCACACAATCTCACCCTGGCTCGGTAGGTCCACATCAACCACTAACGATCTTCAATCATCAACATTTAGCCATTTATGATTTGTTTCTAGCAGTCTCCATGAAATTGTACCAAAGAAATGTTTGTACGTGGTGAGGAAAAGTAATTTTAACAATTTTCCACAAGTCTACAACACTAAACCATTAGAAGTTCTAATAATGTGCACTGTAAAAATAATGCTTGCAAACTTCTTTACTTTGCCCAGCAAATGATGCTGGAAATCAACAAAATTCCTACAATTGCATGTCATCACAATTACGCAAGTTTAATAAATAAATAAATTCTTTAATTTGTCCAACCTAAAAATAGCAAGTGAACAAGTATTTTAGACTAGATTAGCATAAGAAATCAAATATAGAGGGATCTTAGAAGAAATTCCTGTAGCCCTGCATCGTTCTAGATTGTGATCATTCCCAACAACAATCACCTTTTGTATGTTTCCTTGTGCTCCCCCCTAGTTGAAACTGTTAAGACAACTAAAATAGTAATCGACACAGAATAGATCCAATGCATGGCACAAATACATAACAAAATGTTATGCAGTGTTAAGAGGAAAGTCAAAGATATCAAGGATGCTAATAACATTAAAAATTAATTGGACAACTACTTTATGACAAATAGCAGTATGACATTGACTGCTTTTGAAACACATAAAATATGTAAAATAGTTTCGCTCACATACCAGTATCTACAGAAACACCAAGTCTTTCTGTATTAATCCTATTTGAAGCAGAAGCCATTGAACCTAGGGACAATTCTCCAGATAGGCCAACTTTAAGAGATGGAGAATCATACCCAGCAACAAATCCAAGCCGTGTGACATGTGAAAACAACTTCCTCTCATTCAATACTGTAGAGCTCCTAGATGCAGTTTTTGTTTCCCCTAATGCTTCTTTTTCTGTTTTCCATGAAAGACACATTACTCAATCAATAAAATGTTAATTTGTGGCATATAAACTTTTTAAGCAATGTTGAATGTAAATATTTATAACTCAAAAATCCTCAAATGTTCTAGTAAGAAATCGCACATCATTGTTGAACAAATTTTCTTTATCCTATATGCAAATGCATACAACATCCCTTCCATTTATAATTTCAACTTAGTTGTAAAGCTTGAAATACAAAAAGCTTCTTCCTATCACTGTCAGCAAAGGTATAGATATTGTTCATTATAGGATTTAGGATGCAACTTGTGATAATGATGTAATTCATCTAAAATATGATCATCATATTTTCTAAAATCTATGTGTGACAAGGGAAAGCAGTGGTTGGGGAGTATACAATGCATGTCATTCACCCAATTTACATACCTACCTCTATCAAACTTAGGGACCATTGATTGTGCATAATTTATGAATTTCATTATTTTTAGGAAATGCAACATCATGTTACTTGGTCATATAATTAAATAAAGTCACTATGCGTTCATGAGGCTCTTGCACATGCTCATGAGTTATGTGGGAGTTTCAAAGGTTTTTCATGGTTGTAACAATCTTAAAGGGGGCTCATGAAATTTGCAACCACGATATTAATTTGATCCTAAAAATCAACAAATATTACAACATCAACCATATAAGACCAAACCCAAGTTTGTGGACCACATGGAGGAAGCAATATTAACGTGTCTCCAAATCATTTAGCTTATAACTATCTGCAATTGATTTAGCTATAAAGAATTCAAACAGATCTATGATGTGGGCATGAAAAAGTTTGTCATAAAATAATAAAAAATAGGAAATAAACTGAAAAGATGAGACATACCCAATTGATTTCATTCTCATTTGTCTATCCTTAAGGGTCAAAACTAAGCATGATGACAATAACAAAAAAATTATGTTTTCACACGAGACATAACAATAACTAAAAAATAATGTTTTCACACGAGACATCTTCCTCAAGAAAACTCTTTTTGAAGATTGTCCTCTCAATGTTCAAAATTCAAATATGTAACATTAATATTTTTCCCAAACTCTACTTCCAAGCTATAAATTATTTTAGCATTGAAAAAATTATGTAGAAAGATGTATTTACCAATCTGAATCATTATGTGGATGTCTATCCCTCTATGACATGATTTACCAATTTGAATCGTTATTAAGATGTCTATAACTCTATGACATGATTACGATGAGATCATTGGAAGGTTTAAATCAATGGCCATATCAAGTAAAGCATTAGGACATGAATAGCAATATGGTATGATATGAAGACATGCATACCAATACAATATAACATTCAAATGCCCATTACAATATAGGATGCCATAACGATCATTGTAACAATACAAGATGTGACTAAGACAGCCATTATAAACTACGATGTCATAGGACACCTATATCAATATTGAACATCGTTAGTATTGTTTTTTTGAAAACTAGTGAACTCGGAACCGAAACCGGCCGAGTTGACCAGTTTAACCCTCATCAATTTCAAAGCGATACAAAACTTGGCCTTGAAGCCAGTTTGGTGCCAAACTGACTGATTTAGACCTTGACTCAACCAGTTCAGCACCAAACCGGTTGTTTCCACATTAACTCAACTGAGTTAATCCAATAATGCCTAGGTTGCATACATGGAGGCTAGACACAGATTATTTTTTAAAATTGACAAGTTTTGTACTAGTGACATTAAAGTCAGTAATATTGAATGGTAATTTTAATTTCTTAAAGTAAAAGGATAGAAAATGAAAGATAAGGAGAATGTCTCTTTTACTTAAATTTTTAACATCAACAATTATTGTTTCGGAATGTTTGAAAGTGGTTCCAACCTCATTGGACTTCATATCCAAAATGTATAATTTTAGATCCCATTCAGAATTCAAACTTAATAGCTTTCAGGATTTCAGGATTGCAACATTTCCACTGGATTCTATGGTGTATGAGGGCAAGGGATTTGAATTTAATCAAACACATCAACTCTCTATGTACCTTGATGTTGGTGGTGTTGATGCTTGATTGTTGAAGTTGTTTGAACTCCTTTGACAAGATCTGAATAAAAATGTACCGTTCAGTTAAGCAAAATCACTTATTAAGCATGGGAAGTTTTTTCTCCTTGTTTTTAACGCTTGGATTAGGAAGTTCCATCAAAATTGTAGGGTGTTGAATAATGTCCTTGGAGGATCAAATTTGAGACTCGAGGTAGAGGAAAGGGGCTAGATCCTAGAGGAGGGGGGACCAGGGTGCTATTGATAAGCAGGATTCCAATATAGGAAATGATTTTGATGATTATGTATTTTCAATTTTGACTCAGATATGTATTGCACTTGGTGCCATTTTGATATATTCACCCTTACATGAGTCAACTTTTGCGATGTCTCTAATGGCTTGGAATCATAGCTGGAATGTTAAATATTTTTTTTCATTAAAATTGTATAATTTTATGTAGTTTTGAATAGTCGGAGTCCTTGAAATCAAACCACTTTAGTTCATTGTCGGTTCCAATACCGCTCCACGTTGACCTTCGACCAGTTCAAATCCCAGTTTAGAGTTTTAAAACATTGGTTAGGATGCCTATACCAATATGGAATGCCATTAGGACACATATACCATTATCTGGTGCCACTAGGATGTTAAAACCAACATGAGACATCATTAGGATGCATAGGCTCCATACCACTTTCTAAAGCCATTGCAGCAAATGACTGTGATATCATTAGGATGTCCACACCACTTTGTGATGTCATTAGGGCATCAATATGAACAACTATAACACAATGTGGCATTATTAAAAAACTACAAGTATTTAGGATGTGCATGTTGATATGGTATGACAATGTCTTTAGCTTGTTTACACCAACCTGTATCATCATCAAGAAGTTTGTACCAGTTATATTTACAAGCCCTTTACAATCATATGTATTTTTACCGATGTAACCATTCTACAAGAAGATCAATTATCAAGGTTTTTCTTACAGAAGATTTCAATTGTGAACCAAATAAGGTAAAGGATTAGGAAAGGGAGCTAGCAAAGGTCAGTTGTGAAATTAATGATTCCATCAAGCAAATGACTTCCATATCATTAGGATGTGCAGACCACTTTGTGATGTCATTTAGGCATCGTTACCAACAACTATACCACAATGTGAGATTATTAAGACACTAGGACCTCATTACAAGCCCTTTGCAATCAGAGATATCCTTATGTTTATGTCACCATTCTACAAGGGGAATCAATTATCAAGGTTTACTTACAAAATATTTCACTTGTGTGCCAAAAACTTATGAAATATTTGGGAAAGGAGCTAGAGAAAATGTAGTTGTGACATTAACAATTCAATCAAGATAGAAAACTAGCAAACAATTAAGTTATTTATGAAAATAAAACAAAAATATGACACTCAATGACATAACAAACAAGAGGAGATCAACAATATCCAACAAGTAGTGCATTGACAATGAAGGCATTGATGAATGTGTGAGTGCAATAGCAAATACACCATTTTTATTGTGATTTATTTCACCTATAAAGATTAAATTGAAAAATGAAATTGTCCTAGAGAAATCTAACAGTTGACTACAACAGAATCCCGAGGTGCATAAAATATCTAAAGAAAAGAACTTATCAAGAAGAAACAGATAAAGATCACCACCTAGATGGCAACAAGTTATGGCTTCCATAATGGTGAAGAAGACATTTCATATTCAAGGGATGAAGGATGAGAAATTGTCCATTAGCTAGATGCACATAAAAAGTTACATAATGTCAGTTCCAACATTACAGTACAAAAATGATGAACACATAATACATGCAATGTATAAATGCAATATGCATTAAATGGTTCATGTTACCCACCATGCATATGGTAATCAGATTAGTACTATTTAATGACAACTATAAAGACAATCGTTCTAAAGCAGAGTAGCTTGAGACCACAAAGATCATTCAGTACCCACATAGATGTTTCAATGAGCAATCAAAGAAAGTGATGTGGCCTTGGAATCTTACTTGAATGATGGCTTCCTTCTGAGCACAAGCTTTTTCCTTTACGTACAAATATAATAAAAAATGTTAGTAAAAACTCCAAACCATGGCTTTTAAAACTTGCATTCTTCCATAACATTCCAACTGACCTGTTGAACCTTCTCCCTTTTCAGATCCTACTCCAACCATTTTTGTTCACTCTTTTGTTCATTTTTTTCTCTCCTTAATTGCCTCTTTCTCCTTCAGCTTGGCTTGCTTGAACATTCTACATGAAAAGAAGAGATGTTGGCAACATTGAATATCTTCTACAAACAGTACATATCCAAAAGGATGAATCTAATAGCATCCAATTGAATTGACTTGCAAATTGATCCAATGCATAAATATGTGATTGAGAATCTTACATCTGTGCATTATTTTTCTAAAGCAAGTCTGCAACTATAGCACAACTACTCATCTCATCATCAGGTTTAGCAAGCAATTCCTCAGCTTTGGATACATTTATTTTCCCACTTCCTTCTTATTCTAGTGATGACAGTGTTGATAGCATTGTTGTTTGTAAACATGAAAAACACTATATATATAGTTAGCTTTTCAATAGTGTATGTAAGACCTAAATTTTTTTCTCTGAATTCTACCTTAGAAACAATTACCCAATTCCTTTCCATATGTTTACAGAAAAGTTAGAACTTGATCAAATGCTAGTTTTCACCATCAAGAACCACATAATTTTACATTTTTTCCTTTCAAGACAAGATAACACTGATCAAAATTGAATGGGGGAATTGGTTGATAGAATAAACCACTCAGATCCTATATCTTGCAAAACAGGGATAGTGGCCATGATGCACCATAGTGAGTCTAAAAAGGTTCATAAGATGTCCTGCTGAAATGTTCATTTGCAAAATGACATATAGTATATGTGTAGGAATATTGACAATCTCCTATGCTATCTATCCTCAAAAATACTTAGCAAGAAAAAATGAGCAAACACTAGTACAAAATGAGAAATTAATGACTAAAATCAGGCTATAAACGACTATTTTTTAGTCGGCGACTAATAGTAGCTAATTTCCACTATCTTATAGCTAATTGTATTTCACTTAGTCATTAATAGCTTGAATTATTAGTCAATGATTTAGTCATTGATTGCAACAATTAATGACCAAATATACGACTAAATAAACTACTATACAATAACATATTAATGACTAAGCTAAATACGACTAAGATATGGGAAATTAGCTACTAATAGTCGTATATATGCGAATTTAGTTGTTTTTGTAGTCACAAATTTATGATAGGGAACGGAGGAATCGAACCACCAACCTCTTGCCTATAATTAGGCAGGATCTATACCATTGAGCTAGCACCCTTTAAGAAGTTGTTAAAGCTTGACAATGATGATATTCATACAAATTTATGATAAATAGAGAAGCTAACCTATCAATATTTGAAATAGCGTGACTATATTTCAAAATTGCATGAGAAATTTCCTAAAGTAAAGCTAATATAGTGTGCTCACATCCAAATTGACTAATGAAAAAAATGGATAAAAATTTTGACTCAAACTCTAAGAGCATATGAGACTTACTCACAGAGCCTAGCAGTATCTATATACACCTTCATAGCCTGAGTTGCTTCTCCATGCTTTGCATTATCAGAATTACAAGGCTCCAATAATGACGCACCATGAAGAAATTTTAAAGCCACTTGAAAGTAACGACTAGTACTTATTTCAAGGTCGCTACCTCCCATAGTCTGCAACATCTATTGCATCTATGTTAGACTTCTAAGGCAGTTAGCATTTTAAACATTGGATTGGATCAAATCACGAGAATAATTTTAGGCTATGTATAGGTGGAGAAATAAGGATAATTAGTGTCAAGCAAACCTTCAATCTATCTGTAGAGTGTTTCAGATCCTCGGCCTCTTTTAGTACAAAAATTACTGTAGCTTTCCCATGGTCTCTTCAAATAGGACTTGCAACAACTTCTCCATCATGATCCCTTCCTGTAACTCCATTAGATGTGCAGTTCTACAGATTACTAATAGTCATCAGGGCCAATAAATATCTTCAACTATATACAACCCCTAAGTAATTAAATGATTGCTTTCAACTTATATACTTCTATAATAACCCTGCTTTTGAGGTAAATTCCAACGACAATACAAGGGAATGAACCCTCAATTACCCCCAATAAAACTAGTACATTGCAACAAGAAACACTAAAACAAGGGGATGAACCTTCAATTACCCCAAATAAAACTTGGACATTGCAACAGGAAACACTAAAATAACAGCAAAGGCTTTTTATGTACTCTAGAATAAAGAACCCCATCAAACAACATTTTTCTGTAGAATTTACCTCATCTTCAAAAAGATATCCATCATGTACAAAAAACCCATCACTGTCATCATCTTCCTCATATTTAAACTTATCTGTGACAACCTCATTCTTTTCTTCCTCATCATCCTTGTCACGGTCAGAAAGGCTTTCCCTGGGATCTTCCTGAAATTTTTAATAGAGAAAGAAAGTTAATAAAAATACTACAAATACTCTTACCAAAGAGATTTAGTGATGAGTACCTCTTCCCATTATTCATCACTATCATTCTAATAGTCCAAAGAAGAGTCCTTCCTGAAAGGATTTCGAGGCCCAATTCCATCATTGCATCAAAAAACAAAGAGTCAGAAACAAAACTTTCCCTATTGTCTATTGCAATATTAAGAATCCATGAGCTTCAAGGTGTTTCAGATGTTCCTCATCATGGGCTATCAAAATTAAAACACAACCTGTTGCTTTGATAATTAATAAACTTAAAATTATGCAAAGTATATTCACCTTTTCTTTGAGAAGGTTCCATAATAAGAAGGTCTATGGCTGTGATTAAATTGCAAAAGATTTCTTCTCTTATTGTGAAGCCTATTTTCTCTATGTACAGTGGTATTCCCATTATTGCAAGGAAAACCGTCACTCAAAACTTCTTCCCAGTCATTTACAAGGCTCTTTGACATGAACTCATGATCTTCAATCTCACTATATGTCCATTTTTTGTTTGTAGAGGATTGCAATTTTGGCAGTGCTACAGCTTCAGCAGATGCCCCCTGCAACCGAAGTTCATTGAACAATGCAACTTTGGGTATACGCCAAATACCCCAACTTGGATTGCTTGACCATTCTACATCAAAAGAAGAGATGTTGGCAACATTGAATATCTTCTACAAACAGTACATATCCAAAAGGATAAATCTAACAGCATCCATTTGAATTGACTTGCAAATTGATCCAATGCATAAATATGTGATTCAGAATCTTACATCTGTGCATTATTTTTCTGAAGCAAGTCTGCAACTGTAGCACGAATACTCATCTCATCATCAGCTTTATCAAGAAATTCCTTAGCTTTGGATACATCTATTTTCCCACTTCATTTTGATTCCAGTGATGACGGTGTTGATAGCATTGCTATTTGTAAACAGGAAAAAAATATATATATAGTTAGCTTTTCAATACTGTATGTAAGAACACCAAATCTCAGAACAAATTGCCAACAATTTGGGCTCTTCTTCATTGCAGTGGTCCAGCCTGTTGACCTAAGGCATTTTGGGACATGGGAGAAGGTAATCCAACTTGATTTTCAATTTGTCTATTTTTTTTAGGAACATTTGAGCCCTTGGGTATCCAATATTTTGAGACTGCATTTCCTCACTGCTCTGGGTGGAAACCCTCCTAACTTCACAAAGTTGTGAGACTACCTTTGCTACAATGGATGGTCATAGGAATATAAGTCATATTTCATGTAAAATAACAAAAAATTGCATGGTAATAAGAAGGATGGTGCACAAGACTAAAGATATTCAAGTAGCAGTATCCCATTTCAACAATAGATTGTTTTCACAATTACAATTTCAACTGGTTCGAAATTCAGTGTTGGAAGTCAAAGTGGCAATACAAGGTGAAAAAATTAAGAAAAATGTTGCAGTTTTAGACTTAGCCAAATGTTCAAATTCAAAGACTTCTCCCCATCAAGACTCAGTCAGCTCCACAAAGGAAGTGGCTATGGAGGAAGACACAGTCCAACAGAGACATGGAGATATGGAAAATGAAAAAACAGCTCCAGTGTTCGAAGCAGAGGATCAGCTGGAAGCCCACAGTGGGAAATATTTTCACTGAAACATTAAGGTTTTATCTATTATTACTCGATAATAGTATTAGGGCAGTTATATTGAAGTAAGGAATTTAGTTTTGTGAAGAAAAATGTAAGGGTAATGCTCGTTATAGACAGACATCTGTCAATTTTCATATATTTTAATTTCTCCTGACTTCATTCCTAGTGTTAGAACATGTTTCTCGCATGGGATATTCTTAGCACTTTTATTTTAGGGGTCAGTCATGCCCATACCACTATAGAATTTAATATTATTTTTTCAGCAGGTTTCTCATGCTTGCATGTGACATGCAATATTTGGCACATGCATTGGAAGGTGAGAGCTTAACAAGGGTACTTCCAAATTTCTGAGACTTTTGTTTCTAGTAAACCTTGTATTTATTATTTTTAGAAATTTCATATTTTTCAGACACTGATCATGTTTGTAGATACACATTATGGAGAAGTGAGAGTTTCAAAAGGGTACTCTCATTTTCTAAGATTTGATTTTTAGGAAAGTTCCTAGTTTTAGAAAGTTCATATTTTTGGATACTAGTCATGTTTCTTGATACCATTTATGGAAAAGACATGGAGTATAAGGTAGCAGTTAGTGCATCAATATAGTTCACATGGATTTTCAGTGATATAAACCTACAACAAGTTCAGGCCATGCCTCTCTCTTCTGATAATCAGTAGTGTATAGAACTAAAAAAAAATAGTGTTTCTTGCAAGAACCATGGACATTAAAATTCATAACTACTACATCAGAGAGCATGCATAGACAAAGGGGATTTAATTTATCTATTGAAGATGTCAAGATTAGAAAAACCCTAATTTAAAGACTTCCAAAACCCTAAATCCCATTCCTATTCAAGATATGATTTATCCTTATGTCAAGATCTGCTCTCAAGTTATGATCTATCAAGGTCTGCTCTGAAGGTTTGATCTATCGTGGTCAAGGTTTGATCTATCATTGTGTGCTACATCAGTTAGAAGCTAAAATTTCAAAAATGGGTAAAACATTATTGCTTTTCTTCGGTATGTGGGCTACCAATCTCTTCGGAAGACTGGTTGCAGTTTCTAGGAAGGTCATCCTCAGTAGCCCCATTGCTCAATGGCTTATCATTGTGATTCAAGTCCTCCATTTCACCAAAATTCAACCTAAACAAAATCTCTACTCCATAGCTCCACAAACCCAGAGACTATAAACACACACTTAACAATATCACAACAATTCCGATGAAGTTCAAAGGTAGTACACTAAGAGCATTTAGTGAGATGCAAGGCATTTACTGGGATTAAATTTTAATGAGTGTTCATTAACTATTGTCATCCACCCACGTTTAAATCCCATTAAAATAAAGTTATAGATATGAAGGAGAATAATAATTTTCTGTTAAAGAAGTCAGTTCATATTCATGAACAGAGGATGGAAAAATCTAGGAAGGCCTATTTATGAAGTTCCCAGTCCACCATCCCAGAAGACATACATAGTAACAAACTGGACTGGACAGAACATCAATGTCATTGTTGAGTTCCAAAATGCACCAGTGGCATGTGTTGAGGCTGAGAAACAGCTTGATATTGTGGATTAACTAGCTAGATCCTTTTCTAGGCCTTTATATTGTTGGTTAGGGTTTTCTATTGATGGTGGTTTCCTTAGCTAGGGTTTGGAGGCATTGGAGAGTCCTAGCTTGTGATAATATTGAAGGACTATCTTGTACCATATTGTAATTAGCTCTTGGTATGCACTACTAAATTCATAATTATGTATATATGAAGTGTACTTTGCTGTCCAAACTGTGTACTTGCATATCTATTTTTCAGCTTATATTGACGTGGTGAATGAGTAGTTTCTTGGGATGTCTGGTATGTTGATTTATCATGAACAATTAGCAGATTTTCTTGAGTGATTTGACAAGTATAGATAAAGGGATATATTTGTGGGTGTAATATATCTTCTGTAATAAGATTGATTTCATATCTCCTATGTTGAGGATTGTGCCCTTAGGGATGGAAACATAGATTCCTGAAGTGCATTTGCTTGATGTTTGTTTTATTGTGCTGCCTTATGTATTTGGTTGAACATAAGTGAAATATATACTGCTGTAATTTATACTTTAGATTGAGCACTAAGGTTGAATGTTCATAGGAAATAGACCCAACAAACCTCAAGATTGAGGTGAAATTCCTGAATTTTCATTAAACAATGGATTTTCAAAATTTTCAAATTGATCAACTAACAGGCTGGGGAAATTGCCATGACAAGGAAAATACAACACCATTATCTCAGCCATTTTTGTTTCTGGCCACCATCATCAAAAGGTCAAAATAGATGACTAGAACCTCCCTACCCCTAAAATGAGCTAATGAAAATAGTCAAATACATGAGGCCATGATGATCATGATCAAGATTCATTAGCAGGTGGTTGGGCCATGGTGGAAAGATACTAGTAACATCATTTTCCTCCTAGTTACCTGTTTTGATATGTGCATGATCAAACACATTTCTTTTGTAAACATTATGCTATGTTAAACTTTAGTAAAACTTTCTTGGAAAAAAATGTTAAATCTTTAGAACTCTAAAAATTTATGGCAGAATCACAGCTTTAAAGGCATTATGTACTCAAAATGGTAGTTTGTTACTCTTTTAAAATGTCACAAGGAACTTATAGCGGCAGCTCAATTGGTTTATTGAAACCATATCCTTGCAGTATATGTAAAATGTTTTTGAAATTAATGATATCTATTTTTCAATTAAAAAAAAGTGTGTTCGCCAAACATTAAATAAATCACCATACCTGAGAAAACTCATCAGTAAGAATTTGAGGGCTGCACCATGTTGTGGTGAATGCCTCGATATAAAATGTTGCAGATAGATCCTGTAAACTAGTGAACCCATCAAAAACATATGTTGGTAGAACACGAAGCATCAGTCCATAAACTGCACTAGCAAGTGTAGCCATTTCCTCTATCCCTATTGGCCACAACTCATCCACAAAAACAAATAATGAGTTTGTCGTAGTTTATTCTCTTGCAGTAGATGCATCATTGGTTACTTCAATTACAGCTGCACTACCTTTCTTCTTTAGACCATGTGATGAGATTTTCTTTAATGGTATATGCTGAAACAGGAAATCCAACAATGTTGAAGGACTGCCAAAATCTTGTACATATTGTACCATTCGTTCACTTACTGCTGATAGAGAAGGCACTGCTTGAAGATGAGTAAAACTAAATGACCATGCTAATAGATATCAAACCTACAAATGTACAATATAATACACACGAGAGACATAAATGACAAACCTACTGCATATCAAAAGTAACATTTGAAACCCAACTTGAAAAAATTTGTGTTGCAGTAAAATTTTCAGTTAAGGCACATCAGGCTTGCATTACCCAATTATTTGCAATTAAATGGATTTCAAAAAGCTCCAATGGTGGTGTATGAAGAACACAATGAATCTCATCCCTAACAAAATATGGTTCTTCTAAAGATGAATCAATGTCTATAGTTTGATCAGTCTCTCCATTTTGTGCAATGCTTTCCTCTAATCAAGAGATAAGAACTTTTGTGATTCCAAAAGGATGAACTGGATCAGTTGAAAGAAAATTATAGGCAGATCGTTGCAAGCTGAAATAGGATGAAATGAAAATAGAATAGCATACAAAGCATTTATTCCCCCTTTTCCTAGTCCCCATAGGTTGGATGCAGGCATTGCTGCGTCCCTTTCTCGAGATGGAGCACCAAGCACAACAGTAGAAACATTTTCCCAGAAGTGAACATCAGGCTGTCGTGATAGTGCTATTATAGCTCCAGTGGCCTCTCCTGCACAAGATCTTGATGCAATTGATTCAACTATACCTATAGCAAAAAATATTCGAAGAATGTCTTCAAAAGCATGGGCTTCTGCTCTTTCCTAGTTGACATCCTTTAAGGAGTTCAATGAACTGGTCATTTCCACTCACTACTACATTTTGACCAAAAATCCGACGGCCGTCATGTCGGATTTTCGACACTTCCCTGTCGCATGTACGACACTATGATTTTTTTTTAAGTGTCGGAAACTTGTCGTCGTTTATCCGACACTTAAGTAACTGTCGGTTAAGCGAAACCTAAGTAACCGTCGGTTAAATGTCAAGCGTCGGTTAAGTGATAGAATATCTTCGACGGTAGTGAAATTTTTTTGAGAAAATAACCTTCATTTCGTCGGTTAAGCGACAGCTAGTCAATTTTTTTTTTTTAAATTAACCTTCATGCCGTCGGTGAAGCGACAGATATAAGCTGTAACCGTTGGATAAGCGACATGAGGATCCGTCGCTTAAGCGACGGATATAAGAAAAAAGCGTCAGAAAAGAGACATGTATAACCGTCGCTTAAGCGACGGAAATGAAGTTTTAAAAAAAATAAAATATTTGGATTTGTATTTTATTATTAATATTTGGATTTGTATTCGAGTCTATAGGAGATTTTGCAGATGAAGACTCTGATTCAGTTTTTCTTTTTGATGTCCCTTCAAACCTGTCCTTTCCATAGGCTGAACTTTTGCATACCCCTGTTTTGAAATGTAAAACCCCCAAGGATATTGTTAGTGATGTCAGCAACCTTGAGAATGCTAACAGTGGTGGACCAATTGTCAACTCAGAGGATAGTATCAATTGGGGTAGCCTCTTATGGAACCCTTCATGTGTTGGATCTGGCCAAACACTATCTGGTGGAACTGTACTCAACCTGAATAAGGCACACCTTTGATTTGTTCAATCAATCGGTATTGCAAGCAATATTCTATAGTATCTATTTTGGATTTCTTGTTTCTTTCTGCAAGAATCCTCAAACCCAAATCTGGCTACATAGAGGGGTGAATGTTTCATAGAGGTTTGGTCAAGAGTGTATGATAGCTAGTTCGGATCCTTGTGCAACTGTGTTTGTTGAGTTGAAAGTATACCTATGATGTAATTAGACAGAGAAGCCTTGCTTTGATATTTCTATGTAGAAAATACAAAAATAAAAGAGCTTTCCTGTATTGCCAGACAAACCCTTCATAAAATTCTCTTGTGGGCTACAGTCATTTTGCTCATGAAACATTGGTTTTTATTTGCAATCTCAAGCATTGATTCTATGTCCACTGTTCCAGCTGGTAGCAACAACTGGACCTTGTCATTTAAGATTCATCCAACATTTCATTAATTGATCAAATTTATGTTTGTATAATTACAAACACTAGTATTCAACTTTCAAAAATTTCCCTGAGCACAGCAACAAGCATACCCAGAATCTTCAGTAATAACAGAGCTGAAATAAAAGATGAAACCTGCTCCCCGACAAGAGGATCTGGAACATTCTCAACAATTATGAGCTCCTTCTCTGAAGGAAATGACCTTCAATGTAATAGAAATTCAGAACTTTGGAATGCAATTTTCTCTATATTTATTAAAAAGCTCTTTATACTATCTATTCCACATCAAGCTCCATCTCTGGTTGCAAAAGATGACATCAGAGCCTGGTGATCAAGTCACTTTCTGTGAATACTTAAATTTGAATTGTTACACCAAAAATATCAGCACTCACATGGCCTGTTTTTTATTCTGGCCCTGATCTACAAGACTACATCCAGTCTGATGTGCCCCATTCCATTTTGTTTTCTAGTTGGTAGACAACTGGCCCCCTCAAATTTTGTTGTTTCCTTCTAGATCACTCATTTTAGGATGAACTACAGTAAATAGCCTCATTCCAAAAGCAAATAACAATTCTGGAATGTCAATTTTTCTACTGAGAAACTCATTGATCATGTAGAATATGCTTACCATCCCTGAAAATAGTTCTGGAATGTCAATTTTTCTGTTGAGAATCTCATTGATACTGTAGAGTATGCTACTATGCTTACCATCCTTCACAATAATTTTCCTAGTGATCAACATCAACTATAATAAAATGGCCAAAAATTGGATACAGAATCACAGATAGGTTGCAAAATGTTACAGGTTGTGTCTCTGTTGCCAAGAGCAGGAAACACATTTCCTACCAGAAATCTTTGTTCAAGCACACCATCATGATCTAGGCAATGCGAAATGCATTTCTGATTGCTGGATCCCCTCTTGGAATTTTCTTGTGGCCATTTATAGCCGTTTTAGGTAGTTCCATGACCTATTTGAAAACACAAATTTAAGACAAAAACATTATAATTTATAAAAAAAAGGGCAAAAATTGTGGGGTCATTTAATAAGAAGGCTATATGGCACATAAAACTTCTTTTATGATGATTATAGGCCATCCTTCACACTTCATTTTGCATTTTTGATAGATAACCGACTGTTTTGAGCAAACCAGGGAGTATTTTTTTTATAGCAATAGGCATGTGAGCTTTCTGAGAAACAGTAGAGGATAGCATTAAGGTGCTGTGAGAAAGTGATTTTCGGCTGAAACTCTCTTCTTGAGTCTTAGTTGTATTTTTTAATAGTGCCCTTTTCCTACAGGATATGTACTGAAAATGGATAATTCCACTTCATCCCTTGCTGCAATGTACCAGAATCATATGCAACAAGTAGGTTATCAGTCAATCTCCATTGCAACCTTAACCAAAATAATTCCCTTGCAAGGATGAAGTGTCACTTGCTTGGCATTGGAAAATAGGATAAAATTGTGGTATGCAACAAAAAATCAAGAGGAGAGGGACAGCCATAATCCCTAAGATTGGTATACCCCAGAGCAATGATAAGTCCCTGGACTTGCCCTAGTCAACGAGAAGGAGGCCACCATGTGCTCCAACTCATAGAGGCAGTTACATTCCTCTCCCATACGTTTTCCTTTAACAGACATGTTTGATACAAATGATAGAAAGCAGGTTGATGTTGCAAATGGTAGGTTGTATTTTTGCTGTAGCAGCCTTTAATTACTGCCATCTATGACCAGTTCAGAGAAAACACATAAATGGAAAATAACGCATCCAGTCATGAGAAACTCCACACTTTTATTTTGAGTGAGGAGAAAGCTCCCATTTAAATGATACTATAACTTTTGAGATGCTGTGCAACATTTCTTTTAGCTAAAATTCTAAATCTTTCAACCAAACTGATTAAGCTAAGTTGTTCATAAAGTTTGAAAAGTCATTATAGAAAATGCTCATGTAAGAGCTAAAAAATCTACCAAAACCTTCTCACTTACATCCATCATATCAGTTTGCGTCTGTTCATCATAATCTTTCAGAGTAAATGACATAGAAACGTCATCTCCAGCAAGAGAAGCTTCTTCAACATTGTCATCTCCTTGTTCATCTTTATCCAACACCATACTGTCCACAGACTCATTTTCACAATCTGTATCATTATCATCATCTGTTTCATCAACAATCCATGCAGCCTGCATGCACAACCACCTGTGAATTGAAGCAACCATATAAAATATATTCAAATCTTATCCCAACACTAAACTAATAATCTCTGGCCGGTCATACAATAAGTTCCTAATTAGAGAAAAGAAGATAATGGAATTTATTACCTGATAATCAGACATGCCTCATGGTAGAGTCCTCCTCTTCAACTTCTTTTGCTTATTAGACTTATCAGCTTTTGCCAGTTCTTCTTCTGTTGGCCAAGTCTACTTAAAAGAAAAAAACCAACACTTTACAAGAAGAACCAAAAAAATGATATAATAAAATAACAACAAAAGATTACCCAAATGTATACAACTTACAAAGGTTCATTCTAGTAACTGAAAACATATATTCTAGCTGTGCCTGTACAAGCATTAGAGAGATTGATGGTAAGAAGGACCAATTAGAGAATTGCAATGAGCCTCCATGGATGATTAAGGAGCTCATGAATGGATCCACATTTGTAAATTTTCCACAAAAAATCCTAAGAGAGCATTGGGTGCAAATTAATTATGGCATTGCAGAGCTAAGTTTTTCCTGTAACTGAACAAGGCTGTAGGAGATGGTATCATCAGTGTAGGGCTGCTGGTGACATAGAGGATAGAGAATTTTTCAGGGAGGTATTGTGGAAGGAGGGTCAAGCGACAACAATCCTCTGTACATTGTATGTCATCCTTCCTTCAGTGTTAACAATATTAATGTACAGGATAGGTCAAGTCCTAGTAGTCTAATAATACCTACCCACCCCCATTCAAATTCTCCCTCTCCCTCCTAGAAAGATATTGTGGTTGATGCAGATGACAAGACAGGTAAAGGTAATAAGGATGATGTCAAGATAACAGAACAAGGTGATAGTTGGTACAAGGAAGAAGTTTTGAGTTTTCATCGTAGAGAATGGAGGTCATATTCCCATATCACCTGACTCCCTCCAGAAACCCATAAAAATGGAGGCAGGTAATGATGATAGATCTGGCCACCTGGCAGATGGTACCAAGTTAAACCAAAACACTATAGCAGCGCATTGATAAGAAGAAACTTCTGCTGCACAAAACAACTGCCAATGTTCCCATACCAGAAACTCACAGAAACATAGGAAAGCCTCGAGAACTTCTCAGAAATGCCCCAGTGCCCATGAGGGGTGTGGGACCCATAGGAAGTCTAAAAACCCTAATCTATGTAAAATGAAGACAAATTAGCATCTAATTCATTCTTATTTTCGCATGATAATGTGTTATTTAAAAAACTACACACACACTGTGTTTCCCACAATATCCCTGTTATTCCTGGGGGGTTTCATTTCTAAGCATTCCCATTTCCTAAACAAGTACACATTTCTACGTTTCATGCAACTTAGAAAGAGACTCTATTACCTGTGCAAGATCTTGAATGTGGCTATCCAATTTATGAATGTAATAAGGGTTACAACAAATAACAGAAGGGGCAATGAGATGTTAGGAAGGGTGAAGAAACAGAAGCCTAAGTGTGTCAAACTCTGAGCAAAGAAGATGAATATGGTAACAGGTCAGGACGTGCTAATGGTACAAGTATTACTCTATCTAGCTATAGTGTTAGTCGAAAAAATTCATGGAAGATTAATCTCTGAGAAATCAATGAGCATCTGGATAATTATTGTTACCACCGCAAAATGCAAAATCCAATTTGCATTTCCATTGACAATTCACTCAACAAGCATTGCACAGGACATGTCTGTTGGTAGCTTGGATTTGTCTTCATTCTACATGATTTTGAGTTGCTCACGTCTTTTTAGGTGTGCTTCAGTATATAGGTCACACATTTGGAGGCAAAGAGCACATGCGAAGTGATTAACCTGTGGGATATCTTCTACACATTTTGATGCATATTCTTACCTTCAGTTGTACCTTTGATGCATGTTTACAATATATGAGCCATGTCTGCATATTTGGAGGCATGATTACCTACATGGGCACCTTTCACATCTCAAGAGACATGTTCTACATATTTGGAGATATAATTCCACATGTTGGCATCCTTCATATGGGTCTTTGATGGTTCACCTTTCATATAGTGAGGGCATGTGGCATTCTAAACCCCTCTACAAGGATAACTACACTTTATTTAATGAACTGTCCATCATATAGGCCAAATTTTGGGTGTATTCATGGCAATGGAATGGTATTTTATTGAGCCTGCAGCTCACTATAGCTCACAGATAGCACACCCACTGATATAATCATAATTATAGTAGCCTTGAAACCATAATTGGTGAAGCAACATACTTATGAAGACTCTAGAAGACAATTTTTTATGTTTTAACTATTTTATGAGGCATAATCCCAAATTCAAGAGGGCAATCAATAGAGAAATGCCTGGAATGGCACATACCTCAAGAAAAAGAAATATTCTAGTGGAGCAACTTGCTTGGAAGACTCTAGAAGGGAATTTTATTATTAATATTTGTGAATATCATCAATTTTCACTGCACTCTTTAATGTATTTTTTCACCTGTAATAATCTAGTTTTAGATTTAGGCTTTAATTAGAATTTTTTGAGAGGATTTGTCCCTTCATTGCCGGCTTCATGTCTGTACATATTTTGCATTAATTCCTCTATGGACTGTTGGGCATTAGCTATTTTGTAACCCCAGGATTGGACTGAAAAGTGAAAACCATGGCATGCCAGGAGAACTGAGCCATACTATTTGTAAAAGAAGGAATTCCTAAATTTACCCCCATAATGTCTCTGAAAATATATAATTACAAACACTAGTATTCAACTTTCAAAAATTTCCCTGAGCACAGCAACAAGCATACCCAGAATCTACAGTAATAACAGAGCTGAAATAAAAGACGAACCTGCTCCCCGACAAGAGGATCTGGAACATTCTCAACAATTATGAGCTCCTGCTCTGAAGGGTTGGGCAATAAGGATCGAATGACCTACATAATAAACAAGTCATCACAATAAGATACAGAAAGATAACTGTGTATTTATTTCAACAAAGGGAAACAGTCAACTCATTTTCTAATCATTTATCATCTTATATAATTTTGAGTACTATAAGTCGCACTTCTACTTCTCAATAAGTACAAGAAAATTAACTCAAACAATACAATTTAACAAAAAAATAGTATACAAACACATTACTTATTGCATGTATCATATCCCAGAATGTGCCACACAGTGCTTACGACAAGGGAACTCTCTGTATATTGAAGGAAATGACCTTCAATGTAATAGAAATTCAGAACTTTGGAATGCATTTTTCTCTAGATTTATTAAAAAGCACTTTATACTATCTACTCCACATCCAGCTCCATCTCTGGTCGCAAAAGATGACATCAGAGCCCGGTGATCAGGTCACTTTCTGTGAATATTTAGATTTGAATTGTTGCACCAAAAATATCAGCACTCACATGGCCTATTTTTTATTCTGGCCTTGATCTACAAGACTACATCCAGTCTGATGTTCCCCATTCCATTTTGTTTTCTAGTTGGTAGACAACTGGCCCCCTCATACCAGCTGATTAATAGAAAGATTGTGCACCCGGACATAACCTGCTATTAGAAGAGTACTCCTCCCTGCATCTTGTTCATATGCTGAAATATCAATCTGAAAGTGGAATTTAGATACCGTTTAATAGTAGACATCAAGTGATATGATCATCATGAGCTTGGAAAAAAATTAACCAACCACCAATTTATGATAAAATATTCCATCCAACAAAACAACTTTACCTTCGCACTTACTTTATCCAAAATAATAGTTATCTGATTCAACCTATATGATCAGCGGTATGCAATTCTTGCAGTACATTCAAATAACATTCATTGTTATGCTTTGATGTTTGAAATTTAAAGAATGCAGGAATGATGTTTAAAGTTTAAAATTTTATAAATTTCAAAAAAGAACACATAGCTTCTGAGAGCAAAGAGATAATGAAAAAAACCCAAATCAAGGATAAAATATGAGGAAACTGTAGTACTAGTATTATTATATTACACTTGAAAAGCTACAACTTCTAGTTTCAACTTTTGCTCCTTCTGAGCCCGTCAGTGAATTTGTAGCAAAGATAAGGGATGTTAACTACTATAAATATGACTTGGGGGGCTCTCTGAAAATTATGAACTTGTCTAT
>LPNX010051227.1:59782-71661 GCA_001517045.1 Pseudotsuga menziesii
TATCTATCCAGAGCTGGTTATTCAATAGAATGTTGTTCATTGTTGCTGCTTATGTCTTATATGATATAATAAATGCACTTGAATGATTGATAGTTGTGTTGGTGAGTCATTCTGAACATCTATATTTGGTTGTAAAAGCAATTTCCAGATACCAGCAAGAATGGTTGTTTGATGTATGTTATCTGGTTTAATATCCTTCATAATCAACTTGCTATCTCATAAATAAGTTTCCAATCTACACTCTAAGGATAAGGTACTGATCTACTTAAATTCACCATCACACATCTACTGCATATCTTAAATTCTGTTTTGCTAAATCTAGAAGCTGTCACAAGGGTTTGAAAGACAGATTTAGCAATCCTATTGCAGAACACTCCCTTGTGCTGGATGAGAGCCAACCTAAGTTAGAAAAGTGTCCACCGAGGTGATAGTGAGTGGAACTTATAAGCTTCCCTAGTAATCAGTCCCTTCGCACCATATTTTTCAAGCCATAGGCTGGTTTATGGCATATGTCACGGGATGGAAATTTTACATAATTAAACAATTTGTAAACAGGGTTGGAAAAGAAATCAAGCATCTAGCAATATTGTAGTTCTATATAGAACGATGGCAACATTATGTAATGATGACTTGGAGTGCACAAAATGTCATAAGAATCATATACTGTCTTTATGTTTCTGATCATGTCTTCATGTTAAGCTCCAAGTGGTGGTCTGTATTAAGAAATCGGTGACAGTATAATAAACAGGATAAAGATCTTGTTTATATTTTGTTGTTCAAGACTGCCTATACTGAAACAAAAAATACATAAGAACTAGAGAAATATAGGCATACCTAACTGCTAAACATGGAAATAAGAAATCAACCCAAAAAAGATCTCTTAAATGCAGGAAAATAATATTATAAATAAATTGAGACAGAAAACAAGATAAAGACCAAATATCAACATTTCCAAGAAGCATACTTCCAATGCTGAAGTCTGCAGCCCTTGCATCCTGCATGCCCTCCCATCCACTAATGCCTACCCCTATATGTGCCTCCTGAATCATTCTCACGTCATTTCCACCATCTCCAATGGCCAGTGTTCTGTAGTCACATGCTTTTAGACGTAGTTCCACAAGCTGCCATTGATGAAAAAGGATTCAATTAGTAAAAGGGTTCAATGTTATTGGGCAAATCTGCACAGTTAACTATTCTGTATAAAACATTTTACTGAGCTTGAAATTATTATCATGAGGCAATTTCTATATAAGCACTTCAATAGATATTTAAGCTTGAAATTATTATTATGAGGCAATTTCTATCTAAGCACTTCAATAGATATTTATATAAGCATCAACATGTCAAATTTTGTCAAAAATTATTTCCAATTTTACAACTGAGATAAAGCAAGTTAAGACATGTCTGTTCAAAAGTAAACAGTAATAAAAAAGCTATAGCTTGAAGACTTGAACTATATTATTGCCTATACTTAGCAAAAGATTAAGACAAATGAATGTAGTCAGGATGAAAAAGTGTTATAACTTATAACATTAAGAAAATTAGAAAATTTCCAGGGAAAGAATTATTAGAACCGGTCGATCCAGACCTGTTAACCACTTGAAGACCCCCAACCAGTTCTTGAACTAGACCTACACGCCAGTTACATCCCAAACCGCGAATTGCAATTGACATTGTGTTAAAAAATTTACACACTATTATTTATCATTAACATGACTAAGAAGCTGGCACTTTAGGCTTATATGGCTAATTTTGAGGTTCTTTTCAGTTCATTTTACTGCTCTAATGGCTAATATTTCTTTTTGGCTCATCTCAATGCACAGGTGTGGTTCATGGGAGAACATTCACATATTTCCATGGATTTTGATGATGTAAGAGTCTACTAGCTCGATAGCTGTATTCAAGAACTTCTTAGAGGTGCTGAACATGGGTACAGGTTAGTATTGTGATGAACATGAATCATATTGTTAAACAATAGTGTTATTTCGTTAGCAACCTTGTCTCTTATTTGTCGTGTGTGATTAATTGTGTTAGAAATTTTGACTGCTTCTACCTCCAACCTGGTTTCCATGCTCCTAATTATTCTTTATGCCCTTTGTGATTTGATTAATTTGTGTTGTCAACACTTTTCTGTGTTAGATGTTAACATGTCATTGGCTGTTACTCGTCATTGGGACATGACATCAACAACATCACATTTTGTCACCTTTGTGGACATCAATCTCTTGTAATGTTGATTTACATTCTTTTGGTTCTCATGATCTACTTTTGGAAGTTCAGGTTCTGTTTTGGTTATCTCTTGCTTGATTGTTGTCTTGTTATTTTCTTTTGAATCTGTGCACATCCTTCATGATACATCCTTCTTCAGTTTGATGAATTATGGTATTGCACATTGGCTTATACACTCAGTGGTCAATTCTTTAACCTCCCTATTCATTGCTTCCTCTTTTATGTAACCCAAACAGTTTTTCTTGATTTGGCAAACTAGATTCTAGATTTAGATCAATATGATGTGAATTGCTCCTCTGGTGTGGTAATCTAACATGCAACTCTTTCTGGGTAGTTTTTATGAATTCTCTCAATAGCCTTCCCACTTCATGCATATCACTTGTTCGCTTCTTTGTCATACTGTTATGATGTTCCCAATAAAACATGACGTTCACGCCTGTTTTCCTTCACTGCAACTTTCTTCACTGCAAAACAACACACACATCTCTTCACAACAACTTTCTTATTCTTGAATAGTCTGACCAGAGGTTAGCTCCATGTTTGATTCTTCTCTTCTCATTTTCTAACACACTACTGTGAATATTACCACCAATGGAAGAAGTTAAATCTGAACTCTGTAGTAACATAGAATATATTTATTATTTGGCTATATATAGTAAGTGCTGAGCAGTATATATAGTAAGTGCTGAGCAGTATAACAAATCCTAATATTAATGGAGGAATGAGCATAGTGTCATTCATGGGTGAATTTGGCATAATCAATACCCCACTTATGGATTGTGAGCTGAAGGTGACTAAATTAAATGATGCTAGTGGTTCCCCTGTAATGCTAAATCTGGGTACACTAATCTCATCATAATATGAGGAAGCTAGTTAAAAAAAAGTTGGTTTTGAAATCTCCAACGTGAGTTTTGCTTTGTTCAACCTTTAAGATGTGTTTGATCTCCTTTATAAGATGAACATTCTTATTAACCTTGTATCTCCATATACGAAGAAATTTTGCTCGTGGAAAGTTGAAAGAATCACATTTCTTCTGGTAAATTAAGGTAGTATGCCTTGAAGACAAGGTCCTATCTGAATGCCACTTAACAATCAATCATGTTACAAATTAAAACTTGATATCAGTGTGGCAATTGGGGAGTTCGGCCTGAAACACTTAATTGGGAAGAACATGGTCAATTTACAAACCTTTTATTTTTAATTTTTTATATATTGTTATTCAGGTGTTTTTTTTGCCTATTTTATGAAATAAACCAGCAGATGTGGCAGAAAAGGCACTAAAAATGTAGATTTCCTTTTCATATTTTGATGACTTAGTCCTAGTTCCTAGTGGACCAAAATGGTAAGCCATGTTGGAAGAATAGCTCTGTAGCTTTAGGGGCATCCTAATGAATAAAATCTCCATAGGGAATAAAATTTCCATCTTAGACAGTTTGTAATATCTGATCATGTTTCCATTGCTTGGAAGGAAAACTATTGATGAAATCCATGGAAATGGATTCCCATGGTCTGGAAGGAAGTACAAGGTGGTCCAACTACAACACAAAGTTGATTCAACTTGTACAAGGTGTCTGGATTGTGTAGGTTGACCACTGTGCGTTGTTGGATGGATTCCATGAAAGCTGTGGCTATAGCATTCGTAAAAATACTTTCACCTCAAAACTGACAAGTATTAATTTGAACTTGGTGACAAATAGGAAGAACCAAGCGTTTGGTCTCAGCTAAAATCAAATTCTGGTTATTAAATACTATATATTTCAAATAAGCTCAGAAATAACAGGACCATTCATATTCAATCAGAGGCATAAGCTACATGATCTTGTCACTTTTCCTGTGGGCCTCAACTATCCCCATCCATGTATAACTGTGCTGAAAAACTGGAAGAGATGCATGAAATTGCAAGAAAGATTAATCACACGATAACACTATTGTTAGTTTTACTTGTTTGTTCCGATTTGGTTCTCCATTCACCATCAGAGCAGTTACACTCTACTCCTGGCAGCAAGGCAGTTTCTGATAGCACTGATTAGAAATGGGACACATCTCTCTTGGCTATTCTTGGTCTCCATTTTGCAACCCCTTCTTCTTTCTCACTCTTTAAAGAGAGGAGGGCCCATTGCTGTAGAACAGAGTTAGCGAGTCAATGTTTCCTTTCAGTTGAGTGAGCTCTGTGGGAAGCTGTGTCATATCAGCGGCGGCGGTAACATTTCTTGTTTAATAGTTATATGATAAGAATTTCATTGCTTCTAACATTTATAGCATGTTGTTTTTGGCTAGAACTCATCTTTTTTAGATCCAACTGCTAGTTAGTTGTTGTTTTGAATCAAGCACATGATATGCTGTGTCTTCACTTTTGAACAGTCAATCCTAAATTCTGTAGTTACAGATCTAATAGTTTTGGTAGGTGTTTAAATATCTGTTTATTTCTTCTATAGGATTTATTTCTGTTGAGTTCAGACCTGTTAATCATGTGTTAGAAACTGGAGTGATATCAGTGTCGTGCATTTAAATCTTCCAGTGAATCATTGCATGTATGACACTATTTTGTGTGAGAGTTGTTTTGAGATAGGCACTTGGACTGTGAGAAGTTTGAGATTGAGATGTCGATGATATTCTAGTAAGTGGAGTGTTGTTAGTTTCTTTGCATAAGGTATGGTTGTTGATACTGATAATTATGAAAATTTGACATTTATATTTTGAAATATATATATTTGTTCTAAAAGAGAATTTTGTTTATTAAAATCAAAAATTTTATCCTGATTCATGATCCGTGATGTGTGAATATATCAATGTACACATATGATGTATGGTCTATGGATGTTCAATTATGATTAGGAGTCTCCTCATCTGTTCCCTATTTTCATCCCACAGTCCTGCTCATCAATTATTTTGGCAAAAAATAGGTTTAAGTCATAATGTCAAAGAATTCTGCAACCTATTTGATTAACTGAGCCCAATTCATTGTCTCTCAAGTGGTTATCGACATTATTTGCAACTTGCAAGTTATGATCAATATTTTATACATTTGTAGACAAAATTGATTTCATTTATGCTTCTGTTCAATCTTTTACAACTTGTTGGGGCTAATTTCTTGCACAATTCCATTGCCTATAATATCTTCTCTGTGATATGGCTTGATCAGTCCCAGTTTGATCCTATCAGGTATGAATATGACTAGAAGATTTGGTGCCAACTGTAAGGACAATGTGTACAAGTGTACACTACAGAGTTCAGAAGCAGGCAGTTTACTATCTAGTTCCATTCTTGCCTTATTCTCTCATTTTAAAAGATAGGAAAGGAAGGACTCTAGGAGAGATAATGTGCAAGGTGCTTCTCCGTGGTATTGGTATAAGTCATATTCTATGGTATAAGTCATATTCTATTTACAGTCAATAGAATCACAAGATTTTCACAATATTTTTTTTAAATTTTTTTTTAGCAAGCGTCGCTTAAGCGACGGTTTAAGATGTCGCTTTTAGGACGCTTTTTTTAGATAACCGTCGCTTCTCCGACGGTTATAAATGTCGCTTTTCCGACGCTTGTTTTATCATCCGTCGCTAATCCGACGGTTCTAAACGTCTCTTTTCCGACGCATTTTTTAATATCCTTCGCTTATCCGACGCTCCTTCTATCGCTTAACCGACGGCAGGAAGGTTATTTTCTTAAAAAAATTTCACTATTGTCGAAGATATGCCGTCGCTTAACCGACGATTTAAATTTAACCTACGGTTACATAGGTGTCACTTAACCGACGGTTACTTAAGTGTCGCTTACCCGATGACAAGTTTCCGACGCTTAAAAAAAAATCAAAGTGTCGTACATGCGACAGGGAAGTGTCGAAAATCCGACATAAAGGCCATCGGATTTTTGTTCAAAATGTAGTAGTGATAGGTAAGCCGGATCACACTTCTCACATGTGAAAAACTATTATATGTAGGTCGGATAACAATTCAAGAAATTTAACCTTTATCACATGTAAAAAAATCCTACTGTACTTAGTATACTTAGTATATAAAACCTACCTACTTAGTATACTTAAATCATGGTTCATGTAGCTGAGCATATATTCGCATTTGGCATGCCATACCATGCCGTTATAATGAGGATTTTGTTGATATTAGTTCAAAACTAGTTTGTCAAAGATGTCTTCAGGGGTAAAAATGACAAAGATTATGGATACATGTCTGAAATATGCCATATAAATTTCCAAAACAACTCGTTACTGTATCATTGGACATGCTCAAGTTGAACCAGCAACGTGATAGTCAACGGTCATGAAAAGTCTACAGTTCTACCTTTCAAGAGTATGCAACATTTGACAATCAATGAGTAAAGGCCAAGCTTAATTCTTTTTTAAATCCTAGAATACATGATGCTGTGCTAAAATAATTGATTGTCAAATACATATATGGCAAACTTGAAAAACGAAAATAAAAACATCAATCTTAGTCTTGATATTTTATTTTCATCCCTTAATAATGAGCTTGCATTTAACCACTTTATACTACTAATTTATTTTACTTATTCCTTTCAAGTTGATATATAGATATAAAATAAACAATATAGTTCATAAACAACCTGGATTTATCTATTTAATACATAGTCAATAATATTTTACTGAGCTACATATTCATTTGTCCTGCACTAGCCTATTTTCACCCCATAACTTGTACTGAGCTAACTATGACTAAATAGATTTGTATAAACAATTTCTCCACTTCAGAGATCATGCAGATATGTGGTTCATCATACAGCTTAAATGTACAAATTACAATGAAGTTGTACAAATGCTTACCAAGTTTTCAGCTCCAGGAAGGTTTCCTCTTTTAGCAAGATTCACGGCAAGTTCTAGATTATTCAGCTGGAAAAATACAAGAAGCAAATTCATTAATACAAAACAAATCTCTAACAAAATATCAAGTCTAATACTTACATTAAAAAACAAACAGAAAAAATTACATATCCACTAACAAAAGGCACAATAGTTTCTTCATTGACAGTTGCAAGCAACACTTGTCCGCAGTGATTGATGGCATAGAATCCACCAACTGATGAAGCTTCTGTTGTTAAGAAAATGGGATATGGACTGATACAATTCCTATAAACTGTTGTAGCAGTATCCAAATCATAGACAAATAGAATTCCTATTGAATTTTCATATGCTTAGCTAAGACATCAGAATATCATTTCATTTTTCATAACAAAAGCATATAAACAGGATCACTGAAAGAAACAGTATCACAAGAACAACACAGATTTATCCTGGGAAAACCCTAAAGGGAAAAACCCAACAAAAGCTTCCTCAATGTAAATGCCCCCAAAAGGTAAAAAGGTAAAACCAACAAGGAGATCAAAAACCTGATCCTCCTCCTTCTCCAGCTACTTCTCTCCTCCACAAGTGTGCTACTCAAGTGAGAGTGTGTGTTACAAATGAGGAGCACTACACCTCTATTTATATTCATCTGCTCACTTAAGTTAACTCATCTGTCATGTAGGCTTGAGTTAATCATGTAGGCTCGAGTTACACATGTAGGCTCAAGTAACCACACTGGGGTGCTAATGACCCACCTTTACAATTAGAGGGGACTACCTCATGACTCTTATTAGTTCTTCCGATTAGGAGCATCGAGGTACAAAGTAATACAAGTGGTTCTCCCAGTAGGACCATCAGGGACCACAAAGAAATACATATAGAATATTCTTCGAAGTTACAATATTTCAACACTCCCCCTTAACGAGAAGGGTATTCTATAACAACATCAACAACAACAATAATAGGAGAGAGATAGAGGCCATCATCAACATCATCAGGGTGATACATCTATAAATCATTGGAAGCTTTTCAACATCATGTAGTCTTCATCTTCAATCTTTAGTATTCAGCATCATCAGTACTTTGACCGCTTCGATCAGCAACATCTTCAGCATCTTGACTCTTCAATCAGCAGCAACATCTTCAGCACTTTGACCTTTCGATTAGAAAGATCATCTTCAACACTTTGACCTTTCGATCAGCAACATCTTCTTTAGCAATTTGGCCTTTCGGTCAGCAACAACATCATCATCATACTCTGATCTTTCAATCAGAAAGATCATCATGAAAATATCATCAAAACATCAACACCATCATCATCAAAACATCAGCATCAAAATATCATCATCATCATACTCTGATATTTCAATCAGAATCATCATTATCATCAGCCTCTGATCTTTCGATTAGAACCATCATCAACCGAACATCATTATACTCTAACATCAACTCATCATCATATTCTGATCTATCATCATCATCATACTTTGATAATATGGCGTCATCATCATCACATTCTGATCTTTCGATCAGAAACATCATCATCATCATCGCATTCTGATCTTTCGATCAGAAAACATCATCATCATCATCGCATTCTGATCTTTCGATCAGAAAACATCATCATCATCAGCAACATCATAATCATAAGCAACTTCAGATCTTTCGATCAGAAAACATCATCATCATCATATTCTGATCTTTCGATCACAGAACATCATCATCAGCAGCAACATCATCATCATTATATTCTAATCTTTCAATTAGAGAACATCATCATCATCAGCAACTTTTGATCTTTCGATCAGAGAAACATCATCATTATCATATTTTGATATTTCGATCAGAGAACATCATCATCATCATATTCTGATCTTTTAATCAGAGAACATCATCATCATCGGCAACTTCTGATCTTTTGATCAGAGAACATCATCATCATCAGCAACCTTGGATCTTTCGATCAGTACGTCATCATCATCATCAGCTGCAACCTGCAATCCACAACTCAAAGACAAAAAGTCTTTGGATCACTTTTGGACTTAAATTCCAGGGATGATACAATCCCACCACATTCTCGATGACCAAAGTTACCGGATTGATTATGAGAGAATCAGTCCCTATCACTTTAGGACTAAGTCCAAGGACGATGCAATCCTACCACATTCTCAAGGACCGAAGCCACCGGATTGATTATGGGAGAATCAGTCCCTATCACTTTAGGACTATGTCCAAGGATGATACAATCCTACTACATTATCGAGGACTGAAGCCACGGGATTGATTATAGGAGAATCAGTCCCTATCACTTTAGGACTATGTCCAAGGATGATGCAATCCTACCACATTCTCGAGGACTGAAGCCACCGGATTGATTACGGGAGAATCAGTCCCTATCACTTTAGGACTATGTCCAAGGATGATGCAATCCTACCACATTCTCGAGGACCGAAGCCACTGGATTGATTATAGGAGAATCAATCCCTATCACTTTAGGACGATGTCCAAGGATGATGTAATCCTACCACATTCTCGAGGACCGAGGTTACTGGATCTATTATGGACAGATGTCCCAGGATGATACAATCCCTCTTGATTCTCGAAGACCAAGGTCTCTAGATCACTTTAGGGAAAGTTCCCAGGGATGATACAATCCCACCACATTCTTGAGGACTGAGGTCACTGGATCTATTGTGGACATATGTCCTAGGATGATACAATCCCTCTTCATTCTCGAGGACCGAGGTCTCCAAATCACTTTAGGGCAAATGCCCAGGGATGATACAATCCCACTGCAACATCACTACTCCCCCTTTCGAGGAAGGTCTTTCCAAACAACACCAATATTGTCTCAAAACTGTTCGAACTCTACTTGAGGAAGAGGCTTCGTCAGTACATCATCATCCAAACCACCATCATCTACGTCTTCAGTATGTGAATACTGAAAGCATCATCATCTCTATATTCAGTATAGAAATACGAAATCACCATCATCTGCATCTACAGTATGTAAATACTGAAATATCATCTATATCTTCAGTATGGGAATATTGAAACATCATCATCTCTATATTCAGTATAGAAATACTGAATCACCATCATATGCATCTATAGTATCATCATCTGCATCTTATCTTGTATGTAGAAATACCAGATTTCTATGTGTTACGTCGGAACACAGGGTTCTTTGTCATCACAACTATGGTTATCACATAGAATCATTGTAGTATCCATATTCAGGTCAAAGAGACCTGATATCAGCTTCTGAAGCCATATGGCTTCACAACTTAGTAGAGCAATCTGCTATGTATTCTGCTTCAACCATGCTAAGAGAAACACTGGACTGTTTCTTGCTAAACCATGAACTCATAGCAGAACTCAAACAAAAGCATCTACCTGATGTCATTTTCCTGTCTAAAATACTTCCATCCCAATCTGCATCTGTGTAGCCATACAATCTATACTCATGGCTACCATCATAGTATAGACCAAAGTCTATAGTCCCTTTCAGATATCTCATCACATGTTTTGCAGCTACTAGGTGAACCCGTCTTGGTTGAACAAGATATTGACTTAACGTGTTTACAGGGAAACAAATGTCTGGTCTGGTATTTGTCAAGTGCATCAATGACCCAATGATATGTCTGTAGTGAGTCACATTCACTAACTCTGATGAGTCATCAGCTAACAGCTTTAGGTTGGAGTCCATGGGTGTGGCCATGGCTTTGCATTCCAACATATTGAATGTCTTCAATATCTCTACCGCATACTTTCCCTGGTTGAGAAATATTCCTTCTGAACTTTGCCATACTTACAGACCTATGAAATAATGCATTAACCCAAGGTCTTTCATCTCAAATTATTCTGCTAATTTCTTCTTGCTTCCCATGATCTATTTCTCATTCTGTGTCAAGAATAAGTCATCCACATATAATAACAAGATGATAGGTTCATATTCTACAACCTTGTAGTAAATGTTAGGATCGAATTTACTCTTGGCAAGGCCCATGCTCATCAGGAAACTATCTATTCTTCCATACCAAGCTCTCGGAGCTTGCTTCAAGCCATAGAGGGCCTTCTTCAACTTGCATATGTGAGTCCATCTATCTTCAACTTCAAATCCTTGTGACTATTCGATGTAAAACTCTTCCTCAATCATTCCATTAAGGAAGGCTTGTCTTTACTTCATCATGGAAGAAACTACCATGATAGTTCTAAAGGAAGTGTACCTTACTTCCTGGAGTAAGTGTCTCTTCAGAATTAATTCGCTCTTTCTGATAGAAACCTCTAGCCACAAGTCTTTCCTTACTTATATCATCAACATATTTTATCTTGCAAATCCATTTGGGAGATACCACATTCTTGCTTTCTGGTTTGAGTACTATATCCAAACATTATTCTAGAATTATTTCATCATAACATCTTCCATGAGTTCGTCTTGTCAGGTCATCAACATATCCTAGTCTTCTGCATTCAACGTTGAAGGTTGGAACCCACTTTACTCTTGGTAAAGTCTCAATCCATCACAAAGCTATCCATCATGTCATACCATGTCGAACTCAGATATCTTCTGTAGTCACTCCCCCTGAAGTGGAGTATCATCTTCCCTCTTTATTCTGTACAGGTGGTTCTATGCTTGATATATACTGGTCAATAGAGTATGTCATGCCATAGTCTATTCTTTCTGAGGCAAATCACAAACCTTGTTTGTACACTTGTTCTTGTGGATCCATATGCAGGATACTATGTACTTCCCTTTATGTCTCGAAATCATATCGTATACATCATTCCCCATGATCAACTATTATTCTTTGATCATAGCTTCTTTCATAGCATT
>LPNX010051227.1:72019-90679 GCA_001517045.1 Pseudotsuga menziesii
TTTATTTGTTTCATGGGTAAACTTCATCTTGATCATTTTGCTTCATCATCTTCTTCATTCATGACATCATCATTTCTTATTTAAATGATAAGATGGATAAGAGGTTCTTCAAGAATTGAGTTCTTCACATTCCTCATTGCTTGAGGGATCTTCTTTGAATGGTGAGAGCTTGATCTTCAATTTCTCCCATCTTCTTCTTCTCTTCTTATGAGTCGAGATTATTCTTCTTCCCAAACTCAACTGAAAGTAATCACTTCCTTCTGGAATACATTCTTCACATGAATGAATCCCATGATCCTGGGAGACCATTCAAGGTGGCTATCACCACTTCTGCATTCTCCACTTCTTCTTCTACTACTTCAAGATGTTTTTCATTCTGGATCTTCACATTCTTCAACTGTTTTCTTAAATCCATCTTCTAATTTATGTTCTTATCTTCAAATAGCTTGATCAAGGAATCAAACATCTTCGGTGTCTTTAGGGATGACACTTGTGGTACAATTTGATCCATGATTGAATCAATAATGATCCCCTTGGCCTTGATCAAGTTCTTCTTGTGTAAGGCTTTGAGCCTCATCTCCGTATGGAACTGGGGCCTCTCTACTCATGTAGGTGTCCAATTCATTTTCTTCAGAGAGATCAAATACTTCCATGCTTGGAAGTTGTCAACTTCACCAAGCTTATCAACAAGCTGATGTGATATATCACTTTGAAATGAGAACCTCAAATTCAAATAGCAAAAGATTAGATCTTACTGATCTGAGGTGTCCGTCCTGCTTTCGGAGCTGGCTGATCTAGGGTTTGTCAGAGAAACCCTAAATTTCAAAACTTGGAATATTTTAGATCTTATTGGATAGAAAGATATATCTCTTCAAATGGAGCTGTCCAATGTACTTCTTTTCTGAAAACAGTGGAGGAAAGCTCTCGGAATAGGAAGCCCTAGTTTTCCAATTTTTTCTGCAGAAATTCTTGTCACTGCTTTTGTTATATCTCTGAAATTACAACTCCTCTATGTGTGTAATTTATCACTGAGGTAACCTCACATGTCCTTGATCCAAAACCATAGATTTCATCAGAATTTGTTTCACCAATTGGGATTTATGATAATTTTCCCAAGGTGACCTATTTCAGGACTGTTCAAAACATCGAAGTTGTACAGCCTTCCACGTGTCACTGTTTCATCTTCTGGTTCTGAAATTAGGACCACAGAAATTAAATTCTGTTCTATTTATGGAGCATCTTCATGAATTTAATTTGGACCTCTATAGCCCACGCTATAGTAATTTTCCCCAGGTGTCTTGTTTAGGGATGAATTCTGGAGGAGGCTGGAACCCTAACTTTGAGGGATCATATCTACCAGAATGTAGCGATTCTGAGGCTGAATTTTGGATACAGTGTACATCAGGATTTTATATTTGGCCTCTGAAATTTTCAGCTCCTGAGCCTTCTCCAATCTTGGTTCATAGCGAATGTAACAAAATGTAGCAGTTTTAGTATTTAGGGATTTTTTTTCTAGCTCGGGGTCAAACTAGGGTTTGAATTTCCTAGAGTTTCACCCAACCAAAAATCTTGATCCAGGTCTCTAAACTTTGATTTTGATGAGGAGAGAAATATTATTCCAGTCTCACTCAAAAATTCCTCTTTAGTAAGAAGCCCTAATTTCCTGCATCGAAAACTGAAAATGCTCGGAATCGAATTCTGCTTCGACAGAGAGATGCACCCTTCAATGGAGAGTCATCCTAGCCTTATTTTGCTGATTGATTGTGGAGAGAGAACCAAAAATTAATAATACCTATCTTCTATAGCTTGTGAAATCTGTCCTATTCAGGTTAGCTATGATACCATGTTAAATTTTCATATGCTTAGCTAAGACATCAGTATACCATTTCATTTTTCATAACAAAAGCATATAAACATGATCACTGAAAGAAACAGTATCACAAGAACAAAATAGATTTATCCCAGGAAAACCCTAAAGGGAAAAACTTAGCAAAAGATTCCTCAATATAGATGCCCCAAAAAGGTAAAAAGGTAAAACCAACAAGGAGATCAAAAACCTGATCCTCCTCCTTCTCCAGCTACTTCTCTCCTCCACAAGTGCACTACTCAAGTGAGAGTGTGTGTTACAAATGAGGAGCACTACACCTCTATTTATATTCATCCATTCACTTAAGTTAACTCATCTGTCATGTAGGCTCGATTTAATCATGTAGGCTCGAGTTACACATGTAGGCTCAAGTAACCACACTGGGGTGCTAATGACCCACCTTTACAATTAGAGGGGACTACCTCATGACTCTTATTATTTCTTCCGATTAGGAGCATCAGGGTACAAAGTAATACAAGTGGTTCTCCCAGTAGGACCATCAGGGACCACAAAGAAATACATATAGAATATTCTTCGAAGTTACAATATTTCAACACTCCCCCTTAAGGAAAAGGGTATTCTATAACAACATCAACAACAACAATAATAGGAGAGAAATAGAGGACATCATCCACATCATCAGGGTGATACATCTATAAATCATTGGAAGCTTTTCAACATCATGTAGTATTCATCTTCAATCTTGAGTCTTCAACATCATCAGTACTTTGACCGCTTTGATCAGCAACATCTTCAGATCTTGACTCTTCAATCAGCAGCAACATCTTCAGCACTTTGACCTTTCGATTAGCAACATCATCTTCAACACTTTGACCTTTCGATCAGCAACATCTTCTTTAGCACTTTGGCCTTTCGATCAGCAACAACATCATCACCATACTCTGATCTTTCGATCAGAAACATCATCATGAAAAAATCAACATCATCATCATCAAAATATTAACATCAAAATATCATCATCTTCATACTCTGATCTTTCAATCAGAATCATCATTATCATCAACCTCTGATCTTTCAATCAGAAACATCATCAACCGAACAAAATTGACTTTTTAATGGGTACAGTAAGGAATGCCATGATCAAAATGTACACAAATAATTGTCTCCTAATAAAGGAACACAAATGCTAAATATTGCACCAAAAGACAAGCTTGGTGTAGTTTCATTCCACCATCAAGTTAAAATTGACATTTTAATAGGTACAGTAAGGAATGTCAGGATAATAATGTACACAAATAATTGTCTCCCAACAAAGGAACACAAATGCTAAATATGGTCCCCACAAATATCTTTTCAAAATCCCAAGTTTATTATTTGTAACAACATTGACTACATATCTAAAAGTTCCTATACAGTCTGATTATTTTCCTAGCTATTATCAGAAAAAATATTTCCTCTATACTTATTCCAATGTAGAAGCATACAGAAGAAGCTGACATCAATACCTAAATTCTCATAAAATTGTCAATTGCATCCTCTACAAGAGAAATCAAAGCAACTGTTTGAAAAAAAATCCAGCGACATATATTGAGAAACATAGGTTATAGAACCATTGAATGTAAAATTATTATGGGAAGTTAACAGTTGAGAAAATTAAAAAATATCTCAACCATGCAAAATTACCACACTGAAGGAGATTTAAAAGGAACACTTTATGTAACACCACACAGAAATTAGTAAATAAAAATTTGAAGTAAATACTCTCAACTCTTGTTGGCCTTCAATGTCAAATAACACTTAAAACATTGAAAAAATTCAAAGTTATGGATCATTCAATTTTTCCTTCATGCACACATGCATTGACAAACATAACTTACAAACTAAGCATAAACATAGGAACAGACCTGGCTGTGCACCAAGGTCAATCACATGTAGCTTTGAGGTAAGATGCCCTCCAACCATGGTCTTTGAAGCAAATAAAATAAAGATAGATGGATTTTTATTCCCAGGAACCTACAGAGAAAAAAAGCTAAGGTTGTAAATAATAACACAACATATATTTACTGTAAACATGAGAATTCAATGGTTTAGAAACTAGCACCCACTTTGGTCCAAAGTTCAAACCTTGCATACACCAAAGCATAAATAAAACTGATGCATATCAAGGAGGGAGGAGAGAGAAATTTTCCACCTTAAACGATGCAAATGCTGCAGCATGAGCTTCCAAAGCTTGACTACGCTGCTGATCTACCGAAAATAGTTGCATGTTCCCCTTAACAAGTTGAGGCCTATGTCAATAAAACTTGGCATCTGTTAAAATATGTCCATGAATACTCTAAATGGAAAAACATAATGATATTTGCATCAACAGCACAACAAATGATGAGACAGTCAATACCTTAGGGGCCCCTAGAGCAATTCCAATTAAAACAAGCCACTTATTAGATGGATTATAACATTCAAAGGATTGACCATGGCCACACCACTTCATAGATGAGCTTTACCAGCACATTAGCGACACATATTAACCCCCAATGAATTCTCAAGAGGGACTCCCCTTCCCTCAAGGCTTTCTAGGATAACATTGTGTCATTAATAAATTGCGACATAATAGAAAAAAATCCTCTACAAGATGATTAAATAATAGAAAAAAACACTCAGTGTCACCTTGTAATTGTATGCAACATACACAAGCAGAAGGATCACCCTCTTATTCAATGGATCAAAAACTCAGAATTTTGTAGCTACTATGAGCACTATGATCCCTTGGACATGGAATAAAAGGAAAAACAACTAAAATGAAGAGAGGGATTTTGATCTCAACAATATTGTGAGGATTTATATTTCATCATCTATCTTCCCAAGTTCTTACACAATCTTTTGTAGACCTACCTCATATGTCATATGCCTAGATATTCATCCAAAGCTACTTCTATTACTTGACTAAGAAACTGACCTACAAGATGAGTCACCTTTATTACCATGAGTAATCAATTGATCTCCCCACTTTCCTATGCATTGCACAACTGCTAATTGCTGCATCACCATCCGCGCAGGCACTAAATTTACACGAGTTGAAGCATATGTTATATTGGGGTTAGCTAATGCAATTCTTCTATCTTTGTAACATTTAAATCATGCCCTCCTAGTTAGTCTTCTTTGACTCCATGGCCCTAGTTATATTTTGGCAAGTCTCTCCTTTCAACTACCAAAATTTGAAAAATATAAAACCCTAAATTATTTTTGTTTTAAATAGAAATCTTGAAATTAACCACAAGGTTTCACCATTTCATCATTAAAATTTCAAATTTCAAATTTCAAGTCTAATATGCTCTAAAGAATAATATAAAGTAGACTTAGCCCTAAAAAGATTGTTTTTTAATTCATCGATCTATCATTTGCATATTCAGATATTTGGTTACTCATTGGTTTTCAAGTGATTTTATCTTTATTTTAAATTTTTAAGTAACAAATTAATTTTCAGCAATCTGGAAATCACATACTTATGTAAGAAAACAGATCTTTTCCACTTCATTGCTTGGATCTAAAGGTTACTCTTTTCATGCTTGAATTGCATTTTCTAGCATTATCTAAATCCTATATATTGCAAATTTTATCATTAACCTAAGTTGCTCTTACTTATTATGTATTTTCCTCCGTTAATTCAATAAATTCATAATAATGGAATGTACTTCAAATTCTGCAATATACTCATGTCATATTCCAAAATTTCAAGTTTTCCTCTTGCTCATGAAGTAAAATTTTTTAGAGGGATTTACTAGTGATTTCACCGTTATTAAAAAGATTTCAGCACCTTTTTATCTTATATAAGTAATCTAACTTGCATGCTCCTAAACACATCTAATCTTCATTTATTAAGCAAGTGAATTCTCATATTTGGGTAGCTGATTTTTATTGGTTTCAATAGGCATTTATCTATCTCATATCAACTTAAATGGTGGTACATCTCATATCAACCAATGCACAAAACAGAGTATTAAGACAAGAACTTGATACCTTAATGGAGTACTTGAAGCATTACATACAGATCTGGGTTATTATAGTAGTTTCCATTTGGCAACAATAAGAAAATATTTATCTAATATAACAACAGTATGGACCAACATCTTAGTGTTTTCATTTAAAGCACAAACATAGTACTTTTCATACTTGCAAAAGGGGATGGACAACAATAAGAAATGAAAGTGATATCAGTTTTTTGGAAACGCATTTAATAGTGGTATGGATTTGTTTTAGGAAATTTAAGGATGATATATGTTCTAAGGGATAAAACAGAGCATAAGTTCATCAACTGGGGTGAGATCTAACACAAAACAATAATCCATTGTTTCATTCCTCCATAATATTAAATTCATTGGAATTTTTGTAGCAGATATGGATCATTAAGGTGGCTGAAACAGTAAATTTAAAGCATCAAATTCCAAGGTATCCAACAGGGTGTTCCTCTACTACAAATAAGGGGCTGAGTAGGTTTGGATCTACTTGAATGTACTTACAAAGTATTTGACTGAATTGGTGTGCAAAGTTGTTAATTTTTGAAAAACCATAATCTAACCAGGGATGATTTTAAGGAACCATACTTATTTAAAAGTGTATAAATGTTGGTGAATATTACCAATTCTTAAAACGCCAACTATAAAATGATTGGCGATATTTTTCAAAAAATATTTTAATTTCCAAGGATTTTATATCGTTTATATAATAATTTGGCGATTTCTAGGGTGAAAAAAGTTTACCCCATGAAAAAGGGCGAAACAGGGCTTCGAAAAATGCAAAATAGCGAATGTTTTTTTGGAGAAAAACATGGAAAAACAGCCCACTGGGCTAAAATTCGCCCCTAAAATTATCCCTGAATCTAACCCAAAACTTTAACATATATATCCACAACAAATTCATGTAATGTTTTTCATCAATAAGTTTAAATGTTTCATATTTAAACCCGGAAACATGGAAGGTAGATCCAAAGTGAAATGCTTGGTCAAAACTTGAATGGGATACTAAAGAAGAATTACCTTAATACCCGGTGCATGACAAAAGAAGGCCTCTGGTGATTATGAGTGATAGTACCCACCATGGCCAACAACACCATAAGGAGCTCCTATAGTAAGTCTTGTAGAGGTACCAATTCGGAAACAAGTTTTAGGCTCATAGAATGCACCTAGAAACTCAGCCCTAAATAACCAATCATATGCAGGTAACATAAGGGATGAAGCATCTAACATACTCAGGAAGGAAACAATATACGTCCACAGTTTAAATTGATTTCCACTTTGGTATCGATACTTTGCAGATTCATTCACAATCTACAAAAAGCAAGGGCAAGTGTTCAATGGACACTATACCAGTATTCCCTTATAGCAAATAGCATTAAAAAATTAGATAAATAGTACACTGTGCCTATAGCTGTTATTTGCTTTCCATTTCCTTTCCACAATAGTTTGTGAATGAAGTTGTATACTATTCGTCACGGTACATAACTTTATAGTCAAGTTGATGCACAGGACATAGGTGGTGAATGTAAATGTTAAAAGGGAAACTAAACCTCTATAATGAAAGAAAATTGGGATTCATCACATGTCAATGGTCATATGACCCAATTTTGGAGATTGCATATGACCTAATTCTGGAGATTGCCATTGCCAATTTAGATATAACAATGATTGGCAATAGTTTCAAACATAATAAATCAAAATAAACATCACTTGACTAGCATGCAAATGCTCAACCTCATTGTTTCTGGAATAGGAGGTTGTGCCCCATTATATGGTAAGCCCAAAGGCTATGAAGAGTGGCTGAAGAAAAACACTTATTAGATTAAAACATAATCTTAGATTCTTAACATCATTAGCTCAATTCACACAAATAACTAGACAATAAATGCATCTATAATGGTATTTACTCTGCCATGAAAGGGAATGAGAAAACCTATAGCCAATGTCTTGATCTCATATTTTGGATAGAACTACATATTTTCTGAGCCATTCATCTCTCGGGGGGGGGGGGGGGTTACTAGAAGAAATAAGGGGTAAAAAGGGATTTAAAGATAAAATTTCTATAGAAATGGGGTTCAAAGGGGTTTTAAATTGATTCCTAATGTACATGGAAGGACTTGAATAATTGTCTTTGCAAGCACATGTTTTGAGCGAATACAATTAGTAGACACCCTATGTTCGGCTCTAGTATGGTAACATACTTGTCAATAGATTAGATTTTTCACATCCAATGAAGAAAACTTGTGACATGACGAGCTTCTCACATATTGACATCCTTCCATTTTGCACCATAATTCGGCTCATTTGTTATTTTGATATTTGTACAAGCAGAATATGAGGCTGTTTTCTAAGAAACCCAACATGATTGTTGGTACATATAAAAATCAGTGTTTAAAACTCGATGCCTGGATTAGAGACTCTCTAAGATTTAATCATTGAAAGAAGAGAGAACATTAAATAGAAAAGATTACCAATGACAATACTCACTTCCCTTTCGAATAGTCTACAAACCCATTACAAGCCATCCAATGTAAATCTACTTGAATGCAAAGAACAAGATTTGAGATGAAGGAAGACACTAAATGGTGGTTGATATAAATTTCATTACACATTTCATCCCGTTTCATATAATAGGATCAGTTTCATCCTTGGGAAGGTTCAAACTTCCAATTGGAATTCTTGAGAAAGACAAATTTCCACCATTTTAGTTAGTGACAACAAACAGGTAACCACTACATATAAGCATATATATATGTAAAAGAAGAAAAGTTATATTAAAGGAGGTCCCAATGCAGGGTGAAAACATAACCCAACAGCCATGTACTTCGGCTTGCTGAAATAACATTCTAAGTTTCATTCTCTCAGATTATGGGGACCTTAGTTAAAGTCCAGCAGCAGTGATTTAAACCTTTCACTCTTTTTTTGTGTGCCAAATTTAGTAATCCAAATGTACATACACAAATGAATAATTTACCAGGTCAAATGTAGGGTATATGTAATCTACAAGTTGAATTTCCACTATTGCCCGATTTCCCTACACCAAAACAGAAAAAGGTCAAAATCAGAAATCGGCATTTGCATAGCATATAGTTTAAAACATTGATAGTAACCAAAATCAGTATAGAAATTGATGACTAATCATCTCTGTTCATGCCTACATGTGACATACATCATGAATCACATTGACACTTGAGGAAATTAATTAGTTTAATGAAGTAATCAAACTAGAGCATCTACATTGACATCATGAATCACTGAAAGAAGAATGTAGAGAAACATTAGAGCATCTACATTGACAACCTAGGTATGTTGTTATCCAGGAAGATTGTATGTCTTGATCTTGGCGCTTAAAAGAGAATTTTGGGTTTCCTTTGAAGGCCTAGGTATCCACTTGTAGGCATGCAGATGGACAGATGAATATGCACCATAAATTACAGGCTTTAATCCAGGGTAGTGTCTTGGAAAGTTCCAGACCTATGAAGAGGAGAAGAAAAAGATGAGGAAATGGTTGATAGGCTCAAAGAAGCTGAACCAGAATGGCTACAAAATGAGAACTAGGTACTTTGGGACTTCTATATGTTAGACTTCCAGCATATAAATGTTAAGATTATCACAATGAAGTCTGGCCCAGAAAATCAAATTGCAATACTTTTTCCAAGTAGGTAAGGGGTGTGTCATGGAAAGCACCCTGCCTCCACAAGGATATTTGAAGCCCTTTCATCTTGTTCAAGGAAGGTTAGAGACTCGGCATAACTATTAGTCTCCTCTTTGTTTTGATTGTAAAAGGTAATGTAGTTTTCTACAGCCTATGCTCTTGGTGTTTGTTACTTAAATAAGTTGTTTTTCAAGGGTTATTACCATGTATTGTTTATACTTCTCCATGTACATATCAAAATCAACAATGCCAAGAAACAATGCACATATCAGATTTTGTGTGTGTACACCCATGCATGTGATTTTCTTCCAAAACAGTTATGGCTATCAAATCAAAAGCAAGGTGGTGATTTGGAAAAGCATCAAGTTGCAGCTATGTCACCTGTACTTAAAGTGATCAACCTTATTTCTTATGAAAATATTAATTGTGCCATACATCAACAACGGTACTTCCTGTGGAATAAATCTCCATCTTTCACTGCGAGATCCATTCCATCAGTGTCCAAATAAATAGGGAAAACTTAAAATATAGGTATTTTCCAACAGGGTGCGTTGGTTCATTGGTGTGGATGATAAAGTGTCAAGTTTCCACTAGGTATCCATTCTTGTAGTGGTATGCCCCACCCTTAGAGAGGAGTATTGAAGGGATGAAGCCAGCTGTATGTCTCGGGCAATTTTTGTTGAATAGCTACCCCTCAACCCTGGCACCCACTCTATGTGGTGTAGCCAGTCAGGGTGTGCTTCTGGAAGTGCTTTCAATTTTATGTTGTCATTTATTTTAGGCCTTTGCGATGTGCATTGGGGTCCAAACAATTTGACCAATCAGCCCATGGGACCTTGGTTCATGGATGAGGTTGGTAAAATATTAAGCAATCCAGTAGGGTTTCATTCTTACTGTGAAATGTTCCACCCAAATAGTATTAATTTCAAAGGAATAAGTATTAGGGCTGAGAGCAAGTTATGTAGAATTTCTCCATAATAGTTACTTGTTTTACTTGGCACAAAGTCAATGCCGTGCAGTGCCAATCCTTGAAACGTTTCCAATCAAGATAATAATAAAAATAAACTGGACATTCCAAATTGATGTTAATGGTGAGAATCAGTGCTAAATGCTAAACTAAATGACGAAAAACTTGGCTCCCTAGGATGCTGGATACCCAATTCCTCCAAAAATAGTTACGGTCCACCGATAGCATTGGATTTGACAGTATCCAGTAGCAAGTGAAAAAAAACAAATTCTTTTTTATCCGGGGATCTTTGTGTGACAAATTGGAGAATGTAATTGAGTAATTGAGTAAATTCTTGTGATATACATTTAATAGATCCACACCTGGCTAGAGTTCTTGGGATTAACTTCGGATGATTTCCCTCCATAGCCTGCAGCTCCAGATTTGTAAACATGTCGTGAAGAATCCTGCTACTTTGACTTGACCTTTGAATTCATTGTCACTCGCCACTCCTTCACGCCTGCATAATTCCAAAGAGGAACTTTCACATACCAAGTGAGTGTTTTCTCTAAATTTAAGTGGCTTGTATAATATTATTTTCAATGAATTTCAAAGTCGATATCAAGAACTCAAGTCCTTTCCATGGATTTGTAAACAAAAACATTAATTTTTTTGGGGGTGTAAATATAATTATTGTTGTTCTATGATAATAAAAATAATAATATTCATGGATTTGTAAACGAATTTTTTTTGGGGGGGGGTGTAAATACAATTATTGTTATTCTATGATAATAAAAATAATAATATTGAATTTAAAGTTCCTAGTAATTAATTAGGTTTAAATTCATGTTAATCATTCTAGTAGCTTATGATTTAGAGTCTGAAACTCATCTCCCAATCACTTGAGGTGTTGATATCTTGAGAATAATCTATGGTTTCGATTAGGTAGACCTATTTTGCTAAAGGGATTTTTTGTGTACTTCCATTCCATTTGTGTTAAAGTTATTTCCTCATTTTCAAGAAATAATAATAATCTATTTTTAAGATCACAGTGAAGCGAGACACCAATTTTGTTGTATGAGACCCCCTTATTTGTGGGACAAGGAACCTCCTCTATGCAACTATTTAATTGCTAAAGTCTACAGAGGTGTACATACCCTACCCCCCTCCATATTTGAACATGTGACCTCTTGGAAGGAAACACATGTTCTTAACCATTAAACCTACTCAAGCTATTACTCTAACTACTAAAGTTGGGGCTTAAAGATTGATATATTCATTCATGATATTTAACTTTTGTATTTTTTTCAAATAAATATTGTGGGGAAATCCACTGGATGTGCCCCACATTCATAAATAGCATCCCTAATAAACTTATCAACATAGATTAGTGTGACTATTAACCCAAAAGGATTCAACTTACCAGCACATAACTAGACAAATGCCCAACAACATTGACGAGAATCAGTTGAACTAATTTTGAGTGTACAGGTTGACAACAATATTGCACTTAGAGAAGAGGCTTGATGCCAACGAACACATCCACTAACATCTAGAGTTGTAGAGACCTCACTGGATGTCTCTAGTTGTGCACATCGTGAATCAGGAGGGTGGTGACGTCAGATGCAAAATTTGCCTCGCCAATAATGCATAAAGGAGTTTTAACTTGATAGTGATAAGGAGAGGTCATCACTGTATTATACATATCATATTCTACGAGGTGAGGACTGTTAGAGCTCGAGGAATCGAAATATTTACCCAAAATTCTGAGATGGGGTCGGGCTTCTACCTTTACTGCATATGGATCTGAGACTGGTTCTGGGTCAACACCCCAGTTTAATTATAATTGAACCTTTGATTGGTTAAAATGTTGTTCTTGGTGCTTCCACCGGTTCAATTATTATTGGATCAACTGCTACGACGTTTAAAGGAATTGATCATGGTGAAGCTACGTCGATTGGTTCAGCTAGTTTGACGGTCACAAATCATGATAGTTATATTGAAGTTAGAAAAACACCTCAGTATGGGACTTGGGACTATTACATTGAAGGATCAAGAACTAGATATGATGCTTCTAGGTATTGATATGGTACTAGTTCTAGGACCTAATTCGTAATTGTAGGAACCTAATTTCCTTTGGCACATGCTTAATGGTTTGCTTCTATGGTGTAGAAGGGATAAAGATGGTCAAGAGCAAATTCGTTCAATTGCTTTGTTGGATCTCTGAAGATCGAGGTGCATGGCACCAATATTACTAATAGAAGGTAGATAATTTACAAAATTTACTAAATTGTAACACTTCATTGTCACAATTGCAATTTTCCATGACACAATTAAAAATGACTAATTCATATTCTTCTAGTTAGTCATTTTTTATGTCATAACTAAATTAGTCGTTTATGTTAGTCATTTTTAAATCTGTCACTTATTGTCTAGTCATATTTGTTAACTAGTGACTAACTTAGTCGTTTATAGTTGGGTCGGTCAAAATTGCTCATATTTAGTAGTAAATCACTTGAAAAACCTATGGTGACTAGAATTTTTAGTCACGTAGTAGCTAATTTCTCATTTTGTACTAGTGAAAATAGACACATGGAGAACCTTATATTAGGTGCATCGGTGACTTATATTTTGTAATTGACACAGAGTATTACAAAAAAAACTACCTTGCTTGTCTGACTACTAAGAGGCTGATGGACTGTAACTCTGTACATTGGTAAGTTGTTTGAAGCATAATTAAATATCAGCAAAAGAAAATCCCATTCCAAGTCGAGGCATTCAAATTTCAAACATATTTTTGTATGTTTTAAAATTTCCTTCCCTCGGCTTGCAAAAATGTTCTTTTGCTTCAAATAGGCCAAACAAAATCTTTCAGACATTGCATCTGAAGTAGTTTTCAGAAATTTGCTCATTTCCATATATTTCTGGTGTCTTCATTGAAACTTGATTTGCACTCTATAGACCAAAATGGAAGAGATATGTCATGAAATAAACTAAAATGGAAAACAAAGTGGCACCCAATGTCTAATGTCAAAAAATAATAATAAGCCAATATTTGAAATAATAAATAATTTAAACTAGCATAGATTTAACCCCAGACCTTTTAGGCCTCGATGTGCTTAAACTTGGGTTTTTAATCCCTGTCGGTGCTTAATATATGTAGGATAATATTGATCTATGCTATAGTATTCTGAAACGGTGATGCTCTCTTGATGAAAACCTTATTTCCACATACTCAGTTTTGAATATTTTCAAAGAAAATTACCATCTTCCTGCACTTTAAGGAAAAACCAAACAAGTATGGGCTATATTGTCTTCTTCATTATGAATTTATTACAGCTAATACATTAGTGAAATTCTACCAGTCCCTATTTCTTGAATGGATCTTGTGTCAAGATGGATTTTTGGGTAAATTACCAGTGTTTTTAATCATATATTCTTTTCCAGTTGTTATGTAGGTTAATGTTATTAACAAGTCATAGAAAGGCAATAAAATTATAAATTGTGTGTATAGTCAAAATCTTCTCCATGGTTTCACATGTCTATCCTTCCTTTGAATCTGAATTAAACTCCAAGGAAACTAGTAATAAGGCTATGATTCAGAAGCCCTTGGACAGGCACATGGGCCATTATTTGCAGATAATCTGCAAATGGTTCACACAGCCAACATCCATCCACGTATACCAATATACAGGTAGAATCAAAAGGGCCCCAAAAATATAGGCAAAGTTTGTTGTAAACCGAGAATACCATCATCTATGATACACTATAGTTAGCCATAAGATATTGGACATCGGGGTTACCTTGACTAGCAACAAGTAGCACCGAGACACCCACCAGAGATTTTGCATCAAAGACGTCAGCCTTCATGGAATATCCATGGATCTGATACATTGTTAATAGAAATGCCGTCAAGTATGGCATCTATTTATGAAGGCTAGTATGTAACTTCCATGGGATTCACCTATGGTATGAAATTTACCCTTTAGTTGGTAAAATAGGTGTAGGTAAGAGAGAATGGGAGCTTATCAACATTTGGATCTAGCCTATAGACAACAATATAAGGGAATTATTCATGTTTAGTTGTTATTTCTATTTAAATACCATTGGAATTCGATGCTCATTGTTGCAAGACAAGTCTAGCCTAATTCAAATTGACACACAGTAGTAAAAATGGGAACCATCAAAGTCAACAAAAACATTCCCAACAAAACTGAAAGAAAAAATATAGGACAAGATAGTAACCGCAGCTGATTATGGTAGTCATTCATTTATGCAGCACCCTTTATCAAGCTCAAACATTGTTTCGTATCAAATTGTGATCAAATTGTGTATTCTTGAAGGTGGAACATAATTTATGCTTATTAAAATTGTCAACCTGAAGAATCTACCCAATCACAAAATATTCAATACTTGGAAACAACATTGCTGATTCCTTGCTCAACATCCTATGTTATTTAATTGCACCTTGGATTGTTCTCTAAGTACACACAATGAATATAGTTTGTGCAACAATGTCATCTCAAGTATAGACATAGAAGATAGTTTGTTCAACAATATGTTACATCTTAACTGAATTTATAACCTCAAACATCTATTTGGTCTATTATGTTTCATCTTGTTAACACAACATTTTTCATAACCAGAATGAGTTTTATCAGATATCTTGTGCTTCTAATGTATAATAAATAGCAAATCATGCATAAGGTAGGTCCATAAATAGTATTTACAACAAAATTTCATTACCTTGTCTATCTTCAACTTTGTAAACATGTCTTGCAGAATTTTGTAATTCTGGATCATGTCATACTCTGTTTTTGCATCGAAATTTACCTGCAATATAGCAAATTTCAAAGGGTCGTAAAAATATTCAATCCATGAGTCATCAGGCTTGGAAATTAACAGTCAAACTATCCATCATTGAGTATTCCATAGCTTAACTACTGGAAGAGAAGGTTTGTTCATAAAAATTGAAATGCATGCATATCAAAATTCCCTCAAATTTCAGCTAAATTGGACTAAAAATAAATGCACTAAGAGTAGCAAGGCGCATTCTACAGCCCCAGTGAGGTGGGGTGGGGTAATCGATCAACTCTTTGTATATATACCAATGTGCTTAACTGTACATTGAATCTAGATGGTGCATTGCCAACACTGAATATGAACACTAGCATAGCACAGACCCTCTAAAATTCGGTCTAATATGCACCTAGAGCTTGTCAAAACTCGAATTCCAAGGTCACTTATGTAAACTCGAGATATTCATCAGTTAAAGGAGTACCTTGTGTGCCATGATCAATGGAAGAATCTAGGCCTGTAAATACCCCTGTCTACAACATTATTTTCAAATGCATTTACAGCATGATTGCTGAATTTTGCTCCTCAAGTCTTCTTACATCTTTGGCATCCTGTAGACCTATGGCACCTTGGTAGTAAAGGAGGTTTAACTCCCCATTGTTCTCCTAAATTAGCTGTAGCAAAATAGTATTCCAGATTCATCAAAGGACAACGATCCACATGGAGGAGGGTTTGTAACTTTGTACTCATGTCTAGGTTCATTTTGTTGAGATGTTACTAGTTAGAGCTTCTAACCCTAGATCAAGGGTATGCAATTGCTATTTTGATGGAGCGATCACCTTATTGACCCCATTTCTTGTCAAATTTAGAGGAGCACTCCATCATTTTCGGTTGCTGGTGCACTTGTTCATGATTTTGGAGAAGCCATCCCACCTAGGAGAGGTTTAGCTTAATTATTAATGGAAGAATCCAGGCCTGCAAATACCCCTGTCTACAACATTATTTTCAAATGCAATTACAGCATGACTGCTGAATTTTTCTGCTCAACTCTTCTTACATCTTTGGTAGCCTATAGACCTACCCTTATAAATGATCCTCTATTAACAAATTGTAAGAATAATGTTAAAACATTTATCAGAAGTAAACATGAGGATAAACATGGTATTACAAAATAATAGTATTTGTTTTAGAACCAACATTTACAAATTCAATTAGAACTTCGAATTGAATTTAAAAAATAGAACTAATATTATATGCCATTCTAATTTCCAGTACATATATTCAATTATTAAAAAAAATCCAACAAACTTTATTGTTTTGATAATGCCTACCGTAAGATCATAACTTCTTGAGAAAATTGACGCTCTAGATCTTTACTTAGAGGTTCAGGGTTAATATATTTAATTGCGACATCCTGACCTAGGTATCTCCCACGATATTGCAAATTACAAATATCCAATTTACAAATTAATCAGTGCCAAATCAATCAGATAAATTTTGATGTGGAAGCTTCGTTAAAATAGATGAAAACTTACAGGTCTCCACAAGATCCAGATGCCACTTTCTTATCCATCTTCAATAATCTTATATCAACTTCACCATCATCAATTGGTCTTCCAAATTTTAATGACTTTTGAATTAGAAATGGTGATGGAGAACACCTTGACCATGCATCTCTCTAGATTATTTACACATGTACTTGAAATATTAGTGCCAAATTTGGCATTGCTATGATAAACACTGACCATGCTTAAAACTCCTGACTTGAAAAACACACACCCTTTTACATCTCAAAGGAAGTAGACATTTATTCAAAGACAAATGAACAAAAGATAAAATTGTAGGGAGCAAAGAAAATTAATAATTGTTGTCAACAAATCAATGTAATTGTTATCTCCCAAACTGACCACCGTTTTTTTGGGTGATAGAATGGGTAAAATTTTTACTTCTGTGAGTCTTGGGCTTCAAAATTCAAATTTTCAGCTTTCGGCAATCAGCTAAGTCTGTGGAAGTTTACTTAACTGCCGAAACAAGTCAGTTTTGGCAGCTAAGATAGTTTGCCACAATGGCCTTAAACTGCCGAAAATGTTTTCATGTTCAAAATTTAAATTTCGTGCTCTTGAACGTGCCAAATGTCAAACTATATATCAATCATCAAATTCCAGTCCACATGTCAATTCACAAATTGACATAACTAAAACCAGCGTTGAGTCAAACCCCAAGACCGACTGCAGGTGTCCTGGGCGTAGTGAAAGTCTTTGCATTTTGGAAAATCTGACAGGTCGAATTTCTCTGGCCTCTAATCGAACCATGATTCGAGCTATGGATTAAGTCACAACCCATTTGCAGACAGATAGCAGCGATCGAGGCAAATGAAGTTGTGTATGGTGCATTGATAAACGCACTTGCACAAGCTGGAAATGTGGACGAGTGCTTTGGGTAACGAGTGGAGACTTCATGAACCATACAATCCTTACAAATTGCTCAGTATTGAAAGAGTTGCAGAGGTATTCCTATGGAGAAATGAGAAGCACAACCATCTGGCCTAGACACGTTGGCTGAAGTAGCCACGATCCCTGAAGAAGAAACGCCTGTGGAAACTCAAAAAGAACAGCCTGTGGAAACTCAAAAAGAACAGCCTGTGGAAGCTCAGCAAAAGAGGACTAAATGAGCGATACGAAGGAAGGGAGCAGCTGCAAAGAAATCCTAACAACTGAGCACCAGGTTGCGGGACAACATCGTTTTGGTTTTTTAATTTTTGACAGTCTTTAGCGTTTGGCAGCTTAGGCGAGCCCCACCGAGCTCATTAGCTACCAAAAGAACTGACTTCCGGCAGTTAAGGCATGAAATCAATAGAGTAGTAAATTGCCAAAAGCTGGTTTTTGACAGATTTCTATGCTTTTGCCCAGATATCATTTTTGTTTGTGGAAATGGCATAAGACCAGTTGTAAGAGATATATCATGAATTATGTTATCCATATCTGAAGACCCTTGGGCGAGATTTCAGTCAGTAGGGCGTCATTAATGAATTCGACCTTGTTTCAAGGAATACCACTGAAAGTCGACTGCCACATCAATGACTTCAGTTGTTATGCGCCAGCCCAGCCCACCGAGCCTTTGAAGGCCAGCTCTTCTGCATCGAGCACTTAGCACAAATCGAAGGAGAATTACTTAATGTCATCTCCTTGATTTCAGGGACTAGTTCAAGTCTTTAAGTATTGTTGTTCAGTTAGTTTCAGTTAACTAAGTCAGATCCACGTTTTTAGGATCTGAAAACTATTGTGTAAAGGCTATAAAGCCTGAGAACCAAGACTTTGTAGGGGTTCGATTTTGGATGCAAATTCTCTACTATGGTACTCAGCTTTCTCATGCTAATATAGATCACAGGCTTCTCTCAGCTTTGATGTCAGTTTCCATTTTC
>LPNX010051227.1:93797-126667 GCA_001517045.1 Pseudotsuga menziesii
AGCTAACAGTAATAAATTGACATAAACATAGAATCAAACACACTAGATGTAATCTTATAAGTGTCTTGCAAAAGTATATCACAAACAGTCAACTTATCATTCAAGAAGGTGTTAGCAAGAGAAATAAATTTCATTAGTTAGAAGGAAAGTCACATGGTTCATGTTTAAATTTGAGTTCAGCAAGGATAAAATTCTAAATGAGATGTGAATGAGGTTCGTCATTAAATTCGTCTATATACATATTTCAAAATATAATTTTTATTTTATAATATGTTTACCTACCATATACAATATTCCTAAAATATACATACATAAATATAGAGAGAGATGACTTAAATATAATACATAATATATAGATAAAGTATTAATGTATGATAAGCATGCACTATACCCTATATACCTTATAAATGATATCCTAATCATACTTTGTAAAATTGATATTCTATATTATGTAAACAATAGGTCCTAATTCCTAAAATAAACCTAACCTACCATCACGAAGGAATATGATGTTGCAAATGAAAATGAATACAAATGTTATGTCGCATGGCCACCAATGTAGTTTGGATGGAAATGGTCGGCCACGCAGACAGTGACTAACACACGTGAAGGTCTACCGTACTCATATTTCTCCCATACTTTGTGCTCGAATAATTAGTTTGATGGGCCGATCGCTAGATTAAATTAGTAGAATACAAGTTAGCAAGATGAAGACCAAACATGCAGAGGAATGTACACGCAACGGAATAATGGAGTTGAATTTATTGAACCGAACTTGGACAAATTTCATTTTTTGGTTTAGGTTCAGCGAATTTAGAACCTGTACATTAAGATTCAATGAATCTTGTAACTTAGGTTAGAACTTAGTATACCAAAAAGCAAAACAAGTAGAATCAACATTATCCCTACACTAAGGAATAAGCAGCATCTAGTGATAATGCTTTGAAGTGCTAAATACATAGATGCAACGTAGCATACATATTATTAAAGGTGTGCTCCCTTTAGTTCCAGTCACAATGTTGAAACAAAACTATTATATTTTCTTCTCAAAACAAGATATGGCATCTATGCATAACCAATTTGAAGGAAACCCTTCTCCATCCTTTGGAGGAGGAATCCATGCTTGTCATGTCTAAGCAGTCCAACACTGTTTAAACATATTGTAATTCCCATTTGTTATACTACTATACTCTGGAAAGGCCATACTGCTAGAAGTGGCCCTTTCAATGTCAGCTTCAATGCTATGTTCCAGATTTCAACATTACTACCTAGAAGACCAAATGCCCTTGTATGAATTTAGCTAGACTGACCTTGATTGTGGAGTGTCATCACAAAATAGCTTTAATATAAGTTAGCAAAAATTGGAAACAAAAACAAGTCAAGAAACAAAGTCTAGAGGTTTCTCATATAAGAAATGTATACACTATATATATAAAAAATTAGTCATATCTAACACTGTCTATACAAAAAAATTACCAAATATAGGAAGTTGGAAGTAATACTGTATATTGTAGATAGTGTAAGTTGAACATTTAAAATGCTGTAATATAAAGAAGGATGAGAAGGATAATTTATAGTTGTAAACTCCAAATAAGTGCGAACTCGTGAGACCATCCCCATCCCCTGGGATCTTAGCAGCATGGCAAGACCAGATCCCTCTCCTTGAGGTAGACGAGACCCCCTAGGTCCCAATCACAGGTTACCTCCTCTTGACAATAGCACACTAGGAGGCCTAGGACTTCCACCAGCTCTTCCTTTGGACAACATACTATTTTGAGTTTCTTTCATTCGGCCTCAGATGTTAGGAGAGATGGGTCTATTCCATGATAGAACTACCTCACTACATCTATATCTTCTTGCACTTGGATCCTTTACTCTTGTACATCTCCACCTCCATGTGGTTTATCATGCTTGGGGTTGAGAGTTTTTTATGTTTTTCATGACCTAGCATAGACATCACACTCCATTCTACTTTACTTTCCTTTCCTATCTTCTACCTTTTATAGGAGACAGTTTGGTACTCCTGCTTTATAATGACATCATTGTACTCAGTAGTGCCATTGACCTACTTTAGTGGTCATTAGTTGGACATTAATAAAATTATCTTATCTTATCCATATGACCCACAGCATACCTTCCAATACCATAATTAGCTACAGATACAGAACCCTTATTTCACTAGGAGTAAAGGGAAAGGCAGGGTGCAGCCGCATAAATAAATATAGTGTGCTTATTGCTTAGTTGGGTTGCATTTCTTTATTGAAGCTAACCACTATTGGCATGCACCCTACTATCTATAAGAAATAGCAACCAATAAATCCAAAGGTCATATTTCTACCCAAAGATCAAACAGATCCAGTTGAAGCACCTGTCCGTCTAGGTGTTTTGGTTGAGTTTCCCTTGGAACTCTCAGTTATGGGATTCCATTGCACCAATTTGATGGTGGTTGGCTCGATGGGTGAAGCTGCTCAATACCAACCAGATCAACATGAATTTATGTGTATGTGTATTGTACACTACACATCCACAATGGCTTGGTTTTGTTGTCATCTACTCACTCGAAAGAAAAATTCAGTGAACATCATCATTTTAAATATATAGAATAAAAAAAATTAGTTCAAATTTTTTCAATCCAACTTTTTTGCTGAACTGGTTTTTTAGTCTTTGAATTTTTTCCACTCTGTACCCTATCAATTTCAAATCTGAATTTGAACTCAAACTTGATAACTAAGAATGTAATACAAGAAAAATCAAACGTGAATAATTGGTTTAGTCCTAAACCCTCCCTAAGCACAAGCAAGGATAGAATTAGTTCAAAGAAAATGAAAAACACTAGTCATAGTGAATAACTACTGAATTACCAATTGGAAAGGGGTATTGAATTGAGAAGAATTCACTTGATATTGAGAAGAATCTGAACCATTATCTCAAAGAAATTGTCAGGGAAGAGGAGAAGACAAGAGGCTGAGGAAAAATACCAAACTGTTGGGTGGTTCTGCTCCTTGAAAATGGGCGATTCTCATTTGTTAATGTCCTCAGATGAGTAGCCAGTAGCTGTAGAATCACAAATTTCATCTAGCAATTACAATGTCTTCCAGTCCCCAATTTTCCTTCACAGAGGCATTGATCTTCATCTTGAGCCTTGACAACATGTCCAGGAGATGTATCCTCAATCCTAGGCCCTGTGATAGTCTTATGGCAGCTTATTCAGGGAGTGTAAGATGATTGCAACCCAAACAGTAGCTGTAAGGGGTTGTATGGTCACGTTGTGTGCACCGTGAAGATTGAATAATTTAGGTTTCGTAGAATTTTTATTTTTATTTTTATTTTTCTAATTTTTCATGAGAAACAGAGTAGAACCATAATGAAACATGTTCACATTTACCCTAAGAAATGGTCCATTTCTCAAGAAACAGTTTTAGGACCAAAAAAATGGGAATGGCCATAGAAAACAATGCTTTCCAATTCCATTTCTAGGTCATTTTATCATGGGAAAAAGAACTCACGTCTCATTTCTGGTAACAGAGGCTTTAACCAGCATCCAAAGACCCCTGGTTGTTTTATTCTGCTCATCATTTAACTATTACAGATTGTCTTAATAGAAAATATTCAAGAGCACTCTTATAATATCCACTTGGAACAGACTTTTCCCTGAGTACAGTTAGAACTATCTACAATAAGTTCTTGTCTCACAATGAGGGGTCAAAATCACAATTTCCTTATATTTTCCAAAACCCTAAGAAAAAACTACCAAGTATGGGGTGTGCTAGTGAAGATAAGGGTAAAAATCCCTAAAACTTAGCTGTTGTACAAGAAATAGGAAGTTGATAACTATAATTTCAAATCTTAAAAAAATTAAAGAGCTTTGGATAGAGGAATAAAAATCCACACTCGCTTTAATACTATGTTATAAAGCATGAGATATAGGATCTATGAGACTAGCTCTGGGTACATTTGCAACAACGAGGTTTATATCCAAGGATAGTCTGATTCTAAGCAATTATGGGGAAAATTAGGAAAAATATAGGCATGTTTATGTATTTAAACAACCCTAATTAACAAGTGTTCTTAATCATGGGTCTGAAATGACACCTTTTTCTTAATGGAGCAGCCATCCAAGCAAAGAAACAACTCAGATTTTGGTAGCAAATCAAACAAAATGTTAAGTTATTACCAAAAACTCAGATTTTGTATCAAGAGTATGATTAACTAGGGAGGTTTGTAACTTGTTTTATGATTTATTACACTTGTAAAGGATAAATAAGGCTCAACAATTTCAGACTTTCCACTTATTTGTGCACATTTCAAAGCATATATGTTCGCATCACTAAGGCCATTCATCCCTACTTCTAACTTAGGCTCAAAGATTGGCCTAGTTTCTATTTGAGGGTTTAACATATTGGTAAATTTTGGTTTATGTTGAAGAAGGCTTCTAAAGCCCCAACAGTTTCAATTTTGCTCCTTCTTCTAGAATTTTGATCAGGGATAGTACCCTTTAGGCTTTATTTGATCATGATCAACGAAATGTTTTTAAAATGTTGTTTTTCACTCATATTAAGGTTTTATTTAGTGGTCCAGATCTGTAATCTAATAGGATTTTCAGCCAAGCTTAAATATAAAAATTGATATATGAAATAGTGGTCAAAATATTGTATTTCAACCTCAACCTTTATGGAACCCTACACTCAACTTTACAATTTAGAAAAGTAATCATCAACTTCAAGTCCTTAATCTATAGGCCCATGTTATTTTGGAATGCCTTGTAAAATCTTGGAGATCACTCTATTTTGTTGTATACTTACTGTAGATCAGACTTAAAGAACTCTTTTCTCCCTTAGTAATCTATAACCATCAATCAAACCTGAGTATTATTGAGGGTCAACAAATTTAGTCATTTGATTGAAGGAAATAGTACTCTGTTTTGATTAATGAAGAGAGCATCCCTGTATGCTTTTATCTTTTTCATTAATCCTATTCATTAAATACATGTAACAAAGGTAAAAGCTAAAAGCTAAATTTGATCCTAATTACATGAAAATGATCTCTCATCTAATTGTCATGATAGGAAAAATTGGATTGATTATCTGACATTGATAACAATCGCTAGTCCATCTTAAATGATATAATCATTATTGCATGTCTATACTCTATATGCATGTATGTACTCTGTATGACCATAATCCCTGTGCAATATATGCATATGCTAAATGTCTAAGTTTTTCGTTTTGATGATTGTTCCTAATGAATTATTGAAGTTTATGTTGTGGTAAAGCCATTGCATTACAACCTTGGTGTAATTAGTGGTGAACACTTTGTTGGCAAGAGATTTGATTTCATACAAACAAATTTACTCAACAAATTGTCACCCAAATTCATATACAAAATTATAATGAGCCATTTCTCAGCCATTGCATTACAACCTTGGCGTAATTAGTAGTGAGCACTCTGTTGGCAAGAGATTTGATTTCATACAAACAAATTTACTCAACAAATTGTCACCCAAATTCATATACAAAATTATAATGAGCCATTTCTCAAACCATTGTACCAAGCTTAGATTCGTTTATTTGGTATCCATCTACTGAGTATACTATCATATTTCAAAACTCTGTGGTTCCATTAACATGTTGTATGAGTTATTAGTACTATTATTCACCATAGATGGATTCTCATGTTTCCTTGCTACTTTATTTGAGGGAAAAAGGGTTAATATGTTAGATGAATTTTTTCTCAAATCGTAGGAGCAATTAGGTGTGGGAAGCGATTAGATTATTAAAAGTATTCTACTTATGAAGCTAAACCATTAGCTTGAGAGCTTTGATAGCTTGTAGAATGGGAGCATTTACACTACGGAAACAGATTCAGGAATAGGTTGAGAAGAAAGTTGAATGACTATGTTTGAGTTGGCTATGTATTGTTGTTAACGTTGGGTATTTTCCTGGGTTATTCAGTTGTAAGAATTTGTACATTAATAAAAGGGATTCAAGCATGTGACAGTATTCATATCGATTATGGAGTCTATTAACTAAAATGTATTTTTCCTGTTGGATCCATTTATCACTTGTTGAGATTGTAAAATCTTGTTAATGGAATAAGGTTTTGTGAAGTTGCTAAAAAAACCAGATATCTGCAACTGCACCAAGAGTATCGAGGTGCTTTACAACCTAGTATGGGGAGATTTTGTAACGTAATGTGGATAACATTGACATGGATACTATAAACCAAATCACAAAGGAAAAACATGTCATCTCATAAAATTAAAATTTAAAACCAACATAGATCCATCTTATACCCAGTTGGGAATCTTGAATATTATACATGGATAAGTGATGTGAATGATAATTATGGGGACAATTTTAAACAAATTTAGTTTGATGAATGAAAGACTGTAATAAGTAGTGGGCAGGGTAGGTTTAATGACATTCTCATATTTTGGAAGGAGTTGTGAAGCTTGATGATGTATATTTTGGTTTCATTCTTGAAATAACAATATAACAATTTTTTTCATGGGAAAAAAAGAAGTCCTAAAAGTGAAATCCAACACAAGCCTAGTACAATTAACCTTATTTCCATCTCAGTCATAATACAATTTATAGCAGCCTTATTTCCTCTTAGATCTTAGAAATATAGCAGTGTTCTTGAATGCATCTCACCATACATTTGTTACTTTCATATCTACTTTTCCTTTAGCCTATATGGCGTTGTGCTTCTAGCTATGGATCTAGTGATGAAGGAATATGGCATACTGTGATTTCTGTAAGGAATGTCACAAAATCTAAGGCAATTTACTGTCAAAATTTTCTGTGTGTGTGTCTGTGTATTTGAAGTAAGATCAAATACTAATTCCCTCGATAGGCATTTCACCTCAAATTTCAACAACTACCTTATTTTTTCACATTCCCATTCAAGTCAGGACTCAATGAATGTGTATTTAATATTACAGCACTGGTCATAAATCAACCTTTGGGGTATATTAAATGTGTACACAACAGTAATCACAGGTTGAAAAATATCACAGAATTTGTAACAAATAAACACTTACGGTATATTAAATGTGTATGCAACAATACTCACAGATTGATTAATATTTACATAATAGGTAACAAATAAACCCTTGAGGTATATATTAAATGTGTATACAACAGTACTCATAGATTGATTGATATTACATAATTGGTCTCAAGTAAACCCTTGGGGTATATATTAAGTGTATGTGATACTACTCACAGATTGATAAGGAGGCTGGACGTTGGATTTTGAGTGGAGAATAGGCGGCTGACCTCCTCTGCTTCCTCGATGATGACTTCAACATCCTTGACATATGTGACTAATTCCAAGACGTGCTTGGTTATGCCATAGACCTGCTTCTTCGCTTCGGTTACAAGGTGATTGTGGTGCTTGACTAGAGCTCTTCCAGACCCTCCCTTGCTGTTTTTCGACACGCTGCCCCCGCTTCTCGATCAAAACCTCTAAAAACTTTTATTTTGAGCATGAGTCTGCTTAATCAAAATGAGTTGTAAGTGTGAATATCGGCTTCTAGAATGGAGGCATGGTGCAATGAATTTCTGAAGGGACATAGGAGGGTCATATGAATGAAAGGTCCAAAGCGTCAAGAGTCAATGTAAGAAATATAATAGATACAAGTGCACTATTTAGTTTTCAAATATTGAAAACAAAAGGAAAAAAAACAATAGGTTAAATATAGACATTGAGAAAGTGAAATGAAGTTTAAGAAAATAAATATACCTTGTTTCATTCATTATATATATAATTTTTTTCATTAATTATATATTTATTATATGTATATAACAAGTGTATATAATTTGTTTTCTAATTAAATATTTATGATATGTATTATAATTAGCATAAATCCATTTTAAAAGGGATTTAGCAAGCATCTAGAATGATCAAATCTCTTGAGATGCAAACTTGTTTTTAAAGTATAAATGTTGTGAAAACATTTTAATGTGCTTAATTTGTGTTTATATACATATATTGTTGTAAATGTTTTAATTCTAATTTGAGCAGACATGTTCTTATTTTATCATTTTTTATCATTTTTTTAAAATGACACCTGTCAAGTCTAGGATGAGCATGGAAGTAGTTACACATCTTCAATTAATCTAATTAGTGTTTTTTTATATATGTTGTTGTAAATATTTTAACTCTAATTTGAGCCAACATGTTATTATTTTATAATATTTTATTATTTTTTAAAAGGACGCCTGTCAACTTTTGGATGAGCACAGAAGGAGTTACACATCCCCCCTTATTGGGATATAGAATGCGCATCTTCAGCACGATTAGCTGACATGTTCTTATTTTATAATATTTTATAATTTTTTTAAAATGGAACGTGTCAAGTATAGGATGAGCATGGAAGGAGTTACACATCTCCAATTTACCTAATCAGTGTTTTTATATATGCGGTTGTAAATGTTCTAACTCTAATTTGAGCCGATGTGTTATTATTTTATAATAAATTTTTTTAAAGGATGCATGTCAACTCTAGGATGAGCACTGAAGGAGTTACACATCTCCCCCTACTGGGTTGTAGAATGCGCCTCTTCGGCATACTTGATAGATCCATCACTTATCAAACCAACAAAAGTTTGTTAAACTCTTCATATAAAAGCCTGAGTTCAAATTATGTTCAATCTTAACTTTTATACCCTTATACAGTCTTGATTAACAACAATTATTAATGTGTTCTTTAGTTAACTACTGAACATTAATGATTGAGAATACATCTGCATAAGAAACCATAAATTCATAATAGAACAACAAAATGCAACCACACAAAATAGACACAAGGATTTACCCTGGAAACCCCAACTGGGGAAAACCAACAAATGTTTGTCTTCTTCTTCTTGTTGGATTTGATTACAACAACAATACAATAATCCTTTCGATAAACCCTTTGTATCTATACCAAAACACACATGAAAATGATTCAAAACCTCTCTACAAACTAGATAGACAAACCCTAGATCCATCTTGGATCCAATAGACAAAAAAGAAGTGACTCTTCCCTGGAAAAGCTTATAATCTGCAATTGAGATCTAGAATCTCACTACACGAGGAAAATCGTCTCTTGCAATTGTGATTACTCACTCTCATCATATAATCACATGATCAAGAATGGAATCATTGCCATCATAACCATCGGTGTTGTCATCATCATCATTGTCATTATCATCACAATCATCATTCATGGCATCATCATGATCATCTTCATTATCGTCATGACTCATCATAATGATTATTGGCATTGTCATCAGTTTTTCATAATTACCTTTGGCATAAGAACTATCATTGACCCAAAAGATGCGATTAGTGGAAAAGGGTTGTGGAGGACACATATGACCAATAATTAGCTATTATGGTAATTCTAGGTATCGATATGGTACTTGTTCTAGTACCTAATTTGTAATTGATGTATAAGGAACCTAATTTCCCTTTGGCACACGCTTAACCAGGTTTGCTTTAATGGTGCAACAGGAATAAAGATGGTTAAGAGAAAATTCTTGCAATTTCTTTTTTGGATTTCTGAATATCAAAGTGCATGGCACCAATATTACTAATAGAAGGTAGAGTCAATTTACAAAATTTACACTTCATTGTCAAAATGGCAATTCTCCATGACACAATTAAAAATGACTAACATAAATGACTAATTCATATTCTTGTAGGTAGTCATTTTTATGTCATGACTAAATTATTCCTTTATCTTAGTCATTTCTAACTCTGTCACTTATTATCTAGTAATATTTGTTAACTGGTGACTAAATTAGTTGTTAATTTTAGTCGTTTATAGTTGGGTCAATCAAAATTGCTCATATTTAGTAGTAAATCACTTGAAAAACCTGTGGTGACTAGAATTTTTAGTCGCGTAGTAGATAATTCCTCATTTTGTACTAGCGAAAGGTTTCAATGATCTCACTACATGCACACTAATTATATATCTAATTAGAAATTGTGATTTTGGATGATCATTACAAGTAAAGTCAAAGTTCTTGATTGTATAATTTAATAAATATAAGTGCAATACAATGTATTTCAAGGTTGCAATGAACTCACTACATGCACACCAATTGTATATATCTAATTAAAAATTGTGAGCTTGGATGATTAAATTACAAGTTAAGTCAATGCTCAAGTGCAATTTCATAAAACTAAGTGAAATACATGCTTCAAATTTCATCAACGACCAACAACACTATTCAACAAGCCTCATGCACCCAATGACTAATCACTTAGCATTAAAGGAACTACAATAGAATCCAAAGACCGAGAACCAACTTCGTGAATCAAAATGACTTGAAGCATAAGTCCACTGTATTTGAAAAAGTTGAGTTGGACATTAGATTGATTCTGAACTGAGTTGTGACAGTAAGATAATATTAGGGTTAGGATTAGGGTTTCCCTGGTAGTGTTATGGTTATAGGCCATACATGTTAAAAAGTAAACCCTAGTTAGGGATACGGTTTTCCAAGTTTGGCCCTCGTTGGCATGAAATGCATTGTCACCTACTGAGCAAAACCCTAGTTTCTGAAACCATCGTATATGGAGGTCATCGGGAAATAGAAAAGAGTGTGAGGCCCCCCTAGCTAAAATTCCATGTCACGAATCCAATGGAATCAATGGTTCATCGATCGAAGGCTCGAGCATCGATCTATGGTGAGTTGCAGGTCACCTCCAGAAACTGTTCAAGGACACTTGGTGGACTTGTACTCGGTGCAAAAAAAATGATACAGAGCCACAATTTTGAATTTCGTCAACTCCTAATAGCGTGTTTAGGCAAGGGAAATATGGAAAATCAAACCGCATCCCCACCATCCATGGATTTCCAAGTTTGGCCCTCGTTGGCATGACTGCATCGTCCCCTATTGACCAAAACCCTAGTTTCAAAAACCACCGTATACGGAGGTCACCAAGAAATGGACAGGTGGGCAAGGCTCTGCCCTAGCTAAAATCCCATGTCAAAAATCCAATAGAATTGGCAGTTCATTGATCGAAGGCTTGAGCATCAATCTGTGGCGAGTTGCAGGTCACCTCCAGATACCGTTCAGGGACACTTGGTAGACTTGTGCCTAGTTCGCAAAAAAATTCACAGAGCTGCAATTTTGAATTTCGTCAACTTCTACTAGCATGTTTGGGCATGGGAAATATGGCAATGCCAACCGCATCCCAACCGTGTGTGGATTTCCAAGTTTGGCCCTCTTTGGCATGATTACATTGTCCCCTACTGAGTGAAACCCTAGTTTCATAAACCACCATATACGGTGATCACCGTGAAATGAACAGGTGGGAGAGGCTCCCTCCTATCTAAAATCCCGCATTACGAATCCAACGAAATTGACAGTTCATCGACTGGAGACTCGAGCGTTGATATATGGCAATTTGTAGGTCACCTCCAGATACAGTTTAGGGACACTTGGTGGACTTGTGCCTGGTGTGCAAAAAATGTCATGGAGCAGAAATTTTGAATTTCGTTAACTCCTGCTAGTGTGTTTGGGAATGGGAAATATGGCAACGCCAACCATATCCCCACTATCCGTGGCTTTCCAAGTTTTTCCCTTGTTGGAGTGACTGCATTGTCCCCTACTGAGTGAAACCCTATTTTCAGAAAGCACCGTATACGGAGGTCATCGGGAAATGGAAAGGCAGGAGAGGCCCCCCTAGCTAAAATACCATGTCACAAATCCAACAAAATCAAATTTTTTTCAACCGGAGGCCCGAGCATTTATATGTGGCGAGTTGCAGGTCACCTCTAGATACCGTTCAGTGACACTTGGTAGACTTGTTCCCGGTACGCAAAAAACGTCATGGAGCTACAATTTTGAATTTCGTCCACTCCTGCTAGCATGCTTGGAAATGGAAAATATGGAAAGACCAACCGTATCCCCACCATCCATGGATTTCCAATTTTGGCCCTATTTGGTGTGACTGCATTGTCCCCTAATGAGAGAAACCCTAGTTTCAGAAACCATTGTATACGATGGTCACCGGGAAAAGGACAGGTAGGAGAGGCCCCCCCCTAGCTAAAATCCCACGTTACGAATCCAACGGAATTAACAGTTCATCGACTGGAGGCCTGAACATCGATCTGTGGCGAGTTGCAGGTCACCTCCTGATACCATTTAGGGACACTTGATGGATTTGTGCCTGGTGCACAAAAAACGTCATGGAGCCGCAATTTTGAATTTTTTCAAATCTTGCTAGCATGTTTAGGCATGGGAAATATGGAAATTACAACCACATCCCCACCTTCCATGGCTTTCCAATTTTGACCCTCGTTGGTGTGACTGCATTGTACCCTATTGAGTGAAACCCTAGTTTTAAAAACCACCATATACGGAGGTCACCGAGAAACAGACAGTCACAAGAGGGCCCCCCCTAGCTAAAATCCCATGTCACGAATCCAATGGAATTGATGGTTTGTCGACTGGAGGTCCAAGCATAGATCTATGGCGAGTTGCAGTTCACCTCCAGATACCGTTAAGGGACACTTGGTGGACATGTGCCCAATGTGCAAAAAACGTCACAGAGCCACAATTTTGAATTTCGTCAACTCCTGCTAGTGTGTTTGGGTATGGTAAATATGGCAACATCAACAAAATCCCCACCGTTCGTGGCTTTCCAAGTTTGGCCCTCGTTGGAGTGACTGTATTGTCCCCTATTGAGCAAAACCCTAGTTTTAGAAACCATCGTATATGGAGGTCACCGAGAAATGGACAGGAGTGAGAGGGCTCCCCTTAGCTAATATCCCACGTCACGAATCCAACGGAATCAACGGTTCATCAACCGAAGGCCCAAGCATCGATCTGTGGCAAGTTGCAGGTCACCTCCAGATACCGTTCAGGGACACTTGGTGGACTTGTTCCCGATGCGCAAAAAATTTCATGGAGCCGCAATTTTGAATTCTGTCAACTCCTACTAGCATTTTTGGGCATGGGAAATATGGAAATGCCAACTACATCCCCACCATCCATGGATTTCCAAGTTTGGCCCTCTTTGGCATGACTACATTGTCCCCTACTGAGCAAAACCCTAGTTTCAGAAACCACCGTATATGGTGGTCACCGGGCAATGGAAAATCAGGAGAGGGCCCCCTAGTTAAAATCCCATGTCACAAATCCAACAGAATCAACAGTTCATTGATTGAAGGATCGAACATTGATTTATGGCAAGTTGTAGGTCACCTCTAGATACTGTTCAGGGACACTTGGTGGTCTTGCCCCGGGTGTGCAAAAAATGTCATGGAGCCGCAATTTTGAATTCCGTAAACTTTGGCTACTGTGTTTGGGCATGGGAAATATGGAAATGCTGACTACATCCCCACTGTCCATGGATTTCCAAGTTTGGCCCTCGTTGGTGTGACTGCATTGTTCCCTACTAAGCGAAACCCTAGTTTCATAAACCACTGTATACGGAGCTCATCGAGTAATGGATAGGCGAGAGAGGCGCCCCCTAGCTAAAATCCCACATCATGAATCCAACGGAATCGACGGTTTTTCGATCGGAGGCTCGAGCATCGATGTGTGGTGAGTTGTAGGTCACCTCTAGATACCGTTCAGGGACACTTCATGGACTTGTGCCCGATGCGCAAGAAACGTCACAAAGCCACAATTTTGAATTTCGTCAACTCCTGCTAGAGTGTTTGGGCATGGTAAATATGGCAACGCCAACCTCATCCCCACCGTCTATGGATTTCCAAGTTTTGCCCTCATTGGTGTGACTGCATTGTCCCCTACTGAGCAAAAACCTAGTTTTAGAAACCACCGTATACGATGGTCACCAAGAAAGGAAAGGCGGGAGAGGGACCCCCACAGCTCAAAATCCCACTTCATGAATCCAATGGAATCGACGGTTCATTGCTCAGAGGCCCGAGCATTGATTTGTGGCTAGTTGTAGGTCACCTCCAGATACCGTTCAAGGACACTTGGTGGACTTGTGCCCAGTTTACAATATTACCTACATTGACAATGTTACAATATTATCTAAAAACATTGACAATATTACCTACTTGAAAAATTAGGGTTTTAGTCCTGTAAGAGAGCCTACAAAGAGATTTGACATGTATGACCTAAAGAGGTACATGTATGTATTCTAATGTTATGTATATCATGTGAATGGGATCTTGAAATGTTCATATAATTGATATATAGGGTTTGTTGATCATATGTAAAATTTGGCATGTTCATTAACTTGACATACAAGAGAAATTTTGGCATATTTATAAACAACATTATGGAAAATTTCGCATATCAAGAACACAAAATTGACATATTCATAAGCAACATACATGGGAAAATTAAAATTATGATACATACCTCATCATGCTAGATCCCACCTATTATCATACAACCAAGCCCTCTGGATCATCTCTGATAATGATGGTCTCCATTAGTCTCTCATGCTCTGTATCCGGTAAGAAGTAGCATACCTTCGATGAATTTCGGATAGGCATTGTTCGTACCTGGAGGTTTGTACCAATGATTAAGTTGGTAAAGTGATACACACTTGCACCTAGTTTGTAATCCCTGTAAACATATCCACCCTTCGTTCTTGCATTGTTGTCATGTGTAAGGTATTCACCTTTAACAACCATAGACCCGATTGGGAAGTGGTTGTTTTCATCATCAATCATGGACATAATGAGGGTTTGATTTCCCTCTATACAACGTGCCAACTAGTAATCACCACCCCATTCACTATTTTTTGAGGCAACCACTGCATATATGTGTCCTCCATAATATGATTGTAGGTATATGATCAAATATTTTTCGTGTGATACAAGGCCATTAATGTGAGTTTCAAGACTACGTAAATAAACAAAAAAATGTTAAGGAAAGGCATCATACTAGGTTGTACAAGGTCTGAGACATGATCAAAATCTATAGAAATAGATGATTGGTCTTCTTCCAATGGAGTTAACTCAAAAATTGCACGCTAATCAAGTGGAAGTGATATGAGATCCCATTCATCAACCCAATCCAATGATTCACACCCATTCCATCCACCATCACAATAAGGAGGGAAAAAACAAGCAAGTTTTCTGGTCCAAATTTCAAATACTGGGTGATCAAAGCTTCAAACCGAATGAAAGCCATGAGTCCTAGGAATAGTCTTGCATTCCCATGCATGTGAATGATCTATGTCTACCACCTCACAAAAAATCTCTCCACATGTCTCTTTCTTGTGGATTCTACTCGCAAAGCTGATTCCTCTCCCATTACTGACATGCACCACCTGACTATAGGTTGATCATTTTGAATAGTATATACTGTAGATAATTTCAATTCCTCTCTTCATAGGTCTATTTTGACACATGCTCCGGATCCATGATGCTCTCCTTTACCATGCCCAGTCTCAAAATAGTTCCACATATGTGTAACTTTGTAGCTTTATGCAATGAGCACAACCATTGAAATATGAGTTCATTTTTGAACTAACCAGCACATCCATTAGACCAAATCTAGTGTCGATCCATTTGTATGTTCCTTCCCTTCAAATGATCATAGAACATGATGAAGCAATGAAGTACATAGTGGAAGTCATGGCACCTATCATCACTTATGTAGAAGTGACATTCCTTTATAATTTCTCTTTTCTCTTCACTGCTATTTGGGCCATGCCTATATGTGATATGAACCATCAAGGAAACCTGCTCAGAGTGATAATACTAACTTTAGGTCTCATTTTGAGGTTGCAGAGTGTAGTTCTTGGCAAGAATCAACAACTGAAAGTATAGTACCATAGGGAAATGTATCTCTGCATATTCTAAACTTTGCATCTTTCCATGGTACCAAGTGGACATGTTGAACATATTGATGTGTCTTTTCAATAAATTCCTTGACGAATTCACTAACTTGTACTTGATGACACAAAATGATCTCAATATCAATTTTTTTTGTAAGTAAGGAATGAAATGTAACTGTTCAAACATAAATTTGCAGATAAATGCATGCACCTGAGATGTCACCAATTGTATTTTTTTGCTTTCTTTCCTTGAGACTATTTCATAGTTGATATATTTGAAAATTTTCATGTCTGTAACCATATTCCCAAATTCATTGTCTCCACTCTCGTGCATACATTGGCTCAATAATGCCATTCTAGCACAGTTGGAGCAAGTTCCATCCAAACAAGATTTTGCATAGTATGTTTGCCCCTCAGGCATATTGCACATTATACCATGAATGAATTCTCTTAATGAAGTCAGTGGTATTGTCAAGGAGCAATCCTGCACATGGTTAGTATGAAACACACGACGAATGTACAAAAATGTTTCATAGTAATATTCATATTCTACATGGTGTCTACAACAACAAGTGTTACGAAGAGTATTTATTCTAACATAATAGGGCTTACATTTCTCAAAAGATCTTTTCCCCAAATTCAATTGTCTATGTTCATTCCTAAATTTCTCGTATAGTTCTGTCTGTGTTATATCAAGAAGATACTTAATATGTGGTTCGCGATCCTTTGAACCCCTTCTCAGTTTTAGTACATCCTTCCGGTTTGAAGAAGGCCTTGTGTGATCATGCCAAAAACTCTGCACTAGTCCCTTTATTGCATCAACTAGCTTCATGTCACGACGTGGCAACCGACCAATAAAGGCCCAAAAATATGTCTGAGCAGTTGTGTCAATATGTTCTCTTCTAATAGAATACCTACTGAGGGTTTTTACATTGAAAACAAAGGACCCTGGAGTTCTTATTTACAATTGCTTGTGACAACACATGATGAGCCGCATTGCGGTCCTTTGAATGTGTGTTCTTACCAATTTTACCAAAGGAATCTACTAAGATTTTAACTATATGAGAACTTGGTCCAGAATTTTTTATCATCTTTATCCTTAACAATTTCCTAACAATATTCATGCCCTTGGATTTTAACAATGATAAAAATAGTCTACATTTATCTCCATCACATTTAGAAACAAAATATTTATTTAGTATCTATTGAGTTTGATAAGCAATACTACGTTTAGATAGCGTACCTTCAATGGAATTGAGGAGTCCTTCATCAACTTGTATACACTTCGGAGTTCTTCGACATGTGCTTTCTAATGGAGGTAAGGGGGTTGGAATTCTATCATCTAGCGCATCAACAATACGCTTTGGAGTTTCAGTAGCAACTTGTTGTCCTTCATTCTCTTCCTGGTAGTTGGATGGTGGAAGTCCAACATACTCATCGATGTTTCGGATAATATTTTCTTCTTCAATAGTAGTGTCCATGTCCAACACCTCTTCAACAGTATGCTCCATGTACAATGCCTCTTCATGAGCTTCGTCTTGAGATGGTAACTTATCACTTTGACTTGATGTGGGATTTGAAACATCCCCTAATGAGCACCTATGTTTTGCTTCTTGAATACTTACATGGGGTGATTGTTCAACAACTATTGTGGAAATTGAAGGTCCCTCCAGTGAATGCTTCCTTTTTTCTTGTACTGGATTAATAGGATGAACCATGGCATCCTCTATAATTGGATTTGGATTATTTTTCGTTGCAGCTGCAACTGTTTTCCCAAATTTTTGAAATTTTGGACCCTCCTTTTAATTTTTATCTTGCCTGGGATTTGGTGGATTCATGAAATCTGTTTTGTTTTCCCCCTGCTACAATTTGGATTGTCTTGAGATCAACTGTTTTCTTGCTTTTCGAAAAAATTGTTGTGTCTGCAAATGCTTTGGGTCGTAGAGTTAAAGTTCGGTTTAAAAATTTTTCCCTTTGTTCTGAATGATTTCTTTCAGTGCTTTCGAAAGTCCATTTCTGTTCAAGTCAAAGCTTTAGTTCTCTTTGCAGCCACGGTGTCAGAGAGGAAACAAAATACTGCTATCTCTACACCGCAGAAGTCTTTCGAAACTTAACTTTCGATTTGGTTTTTCGGAGGATAGTTGAACTTAAATCACGGCCATAATTCTCTATGCAACCGGCGTTTTGGAAACCTTGTTGTTTATCTTACTGACATTGCAGAGATCTTTATTTTATCGAGGCCGATCCGTAGTCTGAAAGTTTCCAATCGTTGGGGTTTTTATTGGTTTGCGGAAGTCGTAGTCTGATTGCTTTCTGCCATAGCGGCTCTCGACTGAACTAAATGTCCACCATATAACTGCTCCACTTGCCGATGTTTCATTGTGGTTTTCACCGTTATGTTTTATTTACCGCGGAGCCCGTAGTATTTCCGTCTTCCACCATTATGGCTGTGTATTGCACTAACCACCCGACGTTTATGTCATTCCGTTCCCCGACAAGGAGTTTTTCCCGCCCGATGCTTTAGTTTTTAGTCTTTCCGATGCCGATAGACTTAACGGTCTCGTGGAACTCATTGTCCTTCTGAAGCCCTTCATTGCAGATTTTGATTAAACTATCCTGCCGATGCTTTAGTGATTCTCCCACTGGTGAAGGTTTTCTCACCTGTTCTATGAGTGTTTTTACCCTATCTGATGGGTGGCAGAGATTTTTTCATTTTCTATCATTTTAAGATTTCGCGACGAGAACGCAGTACTTTTTATTAGGGGCCTCATTTTGATGATTAGTTTTATTGTTAATATGGTTTACGTTGTTTTACAGTCCAAATTAATGATGAATTTTGTTTTAACTGCAAACGGACTTAGAAGTTTCTTCACATTACTGCTGCAAAAGCGACATAGCTGAAGGACAAAGCAGAAGGAAGTTGACTGAAAAGTGATAGACAGAGATGTTCTGAGATCAATGGGACCTTAAAAAGGACAAATAAAAGATAAAGCAGAACCGATAGAAACAGATGCCCAGGTTTGGAAAGGTTCATTAGTTACCGAGTTGGTCCTGTTTCATGAAGTACTCATAAGTCATGAATTTGAAATGTAATGTCTCTATGGATCATGAGCACTCACAAACTGACAAAAATGTGAGATTAAAATGGTTTGGGGAGCCCAAAGGTCATGGGGGGAGGGGTATCCCAAGGGTTTTGGCTGTTTTTGTATAAATATAGGAAGATTAGAGGGAATGGGGGATTTTTTCCTGGAGAAACTTGTGAACCACTTGTTGTAAGAGGAACTGATTCGTTTTACAATAATAAATTACAAATTTTGCCTGTTGGAGAAGGTGCTGTGTGGAATGTTCAAATGTGACTAAATGAATAATGTTGAAGGGGAACTATTTTGTTTTCAAACATGTTTCATTAACTGTGAGAGCGTTCCAACTTTCTGAACCTATGTTCTTATTTGAATGTTCTCTAGTTTATTCTGTGATAATTTCCACTATGAGTAATGAAGGTTTTAACAGTTGATGAGATATCTTGTCGTGTAGATCTTTATTCATGTTTATGTGTTTTGATTCTAAGAATAGCTATCTATGATTTATCTTAACATGTGAATAGTATTACGTTACTCCTAATTTAATATCTTGCTCCCTAGGGACAGTTTAGTTAGTGTTGTTTTTCTAGTTGTGTCTGATTCAGGTGTGAGAGAGTCTAAGACGAGAGGTAAGAACCTGTGCATCACATTGTGACCACTCCTCGCATTCTTTATCAATCTACATTTTATCTAGGCACTTGCATGCCATGTTTAAAACTAAAAATACAAAAATATACATGATGGACCGGGCCGCAACCGGTAAAACTTGTTAGCTTTGTTACTTAACTCATAGTAGACAGATTGCAAACTGGATGGATTCCCCATTCCAAACAGTCACGGGCTAGTTGGGAACATTGACTAGGGAGAATCCTTTGCTATTGTTGCCTACGAATTTCCAGGCCTCAATAGATTTTGGCGCTAGAAGTAGGGCCACCAGTGCATGGCTAGCCGAGGAAACTCGTTTTCTCAAAATTATTCCACCGGTGATAGTTCAGAAAGCAGTTTGTTTTCCAATCCAATTCCTGAAGAAAAGGGTAGAGAACACTTGTATTCTATCAATAACGAAGTTGTTAATGATATAAGAAGGCACACTAGGGCATACATGAAGAATATTGGAGGATTACCGGTTATCCCTGACGTGCCCAGAAGAGGATATATGAAGAAAGACCATCCTATATTGGAAGACTCAGTGTTGGTTGGAGATTTGGAAGAACTTGTAGAAACAACCTTACATGAAGTTGTACATCCTTTGAATCAAGTAGGCTCAGCTACCCCTTATGGTTCTCCTGTTCATACTCCTATTCATTCACCACCTCACTCTCCACCTAGACTCATGGCAGGTGTAAATGCAAATCAGCCACCTAACCCACCAAATCCACCACCAGCTTGTAAAGCCAGATCACCCTTGAACTTAACACCTCCATTGCACGACTTACCTCAAGCTTTTGAAAAGATGCTGTCCAAGTTTGATCCAAATGAGAAAATGTTAGTTGATGACCATTTTCAAAGTTTCTATCTGGAAATCGAGGGATTAAGGGCTGGGGAATACGAGGATGTAGTTTGTAGACCTTTTCCACACACCCTTAAAGGAGCAGCAGCATCATGGTACTTTGGTTTGCCTACAAACTCTATCCCAGATTGGGATACCTTTGAAAGGATTTTTAGGAGTAAGTATGCAACCCAAAAAACTCATTCCGCTCTCATGAAAGGACTATGCGCCTTAAATAAAGAAAGAAAAGAGAAGGTGCACAGTTTTACCCAAAGATTCGCAACCTATTTGAAGAATTTTTCTAAAGCTGACAAACCCTCGGATAATGTCCTGATTGAATATTATACCTCAGCCCTAGGACCCGAGTTGGCCATGTTTGCCAAAATGAAGGCCAAACCGACGCTAGCAGAAACTTATGAAGAAGTGGAGAGAGTAGAGGCTGAAAGGGAAAGTATCGAAGATTATCCTGAACGACTAGGAGAAAAAAATGTTGGGAGGAAGGCTTTGTTATTTACTAAGCCTAAAGAGGAGCAATCACCAGATTTTGAAGGAATGGCAAAGATGATGTAGAAATTATCTAACAGAATCATAGACTTGGAAAAGGAAAAGGAAGCCCAAAGGTTCTACAAGCCATATTACAAGAAAAGAGAAGATAACAATCAATCCCAACCCCCTCCGCACAACCCTGCATCTATGAACTTAATGGAGGTAGGAATGGATAACTTTTGTACTTTCCACCAACAACTCCATTATGAAAAGAATTGTCCTCAATGGATAAATTCAATGACGTTGGTCATGAATTATCTCTTGGATTCTAAATTAACTGAAGACAACGATGAAGAAGGGAAAGACAACAATAAATTAATAGAAAAACAGGAGGATGAGGCCATGGTTTTATGGGACTGTGTATCGTTGTTTGATGACGAGGAATAAAAGGATCTAAGACACGAAGGCATCCTGGAAACAAATGTAACAACGAGAAGCCAAGGATTTATTAAGGAAAATAGTCTTATGCTCCCGAAGATAAAAAGACTTCAAAAGAATGTCAAGAAATTTCAAAACAACTCCACAACTAATAAAATTCTGGAATTTACCATCACCAGGCAAAGTCCTAGATAGGTCAACGTGCCTACTAAGCCCAATGAAGAAAAAATAAATAATGTTAGACCAAATCTCATAGAACATAAGATGGATTATGACATTGTGGAGGATATAAAAAAGGTAAGGGCAAACATCTCATTATTTGAAATGTGCAATGTGCCGCAGCAGAAATAAAATCTATTGAAAGCACTTGAAGTATCAGAGGAGAGGCTGCCCGCTGAAAATCAGCCCCAAGAAGAGGATATTGGTGAGGCAAGTATGGGAGGTAAGACTAAAACCAAGAATCCACCTTTTCTCCTTACTCTTGAAATTTTCAACCACAACGTGCATAACTGCCTAGTAGACTCGGGAGCATCAGTCAACGTCATGCTGCTATCGGTCTGCAAAAAGATAAATGGAAAACCTAAACCATATACTTGGAGGGTCGTTCAGTTGGATAGAATGAATGTGAAGGTAATTGGGGAAATGGAGGATGTTCTCGTTTGCTTATCTTCAAATGATAAGGTGTGTCAATTCATTGATATTGTGGTGGCTGACATACCAGAAGCTTATGGACTCGTTTTGAGCAGAGATTGGTCGGCAAAGCTGAACGGATATTTTGCCTCGGATTGGTCACATATGTGGCTCCCATATAAAGGAATCCCAAATCAAATTAAAGTTTTGAGGGAGCCCCACATGAAGCACAATGTTACTAAATTCGAGGGTAAAAATGAACCAGTGGATTCTGTTTTGGGAAATTACTTTATTGAGATAGAACCATGAAACTATCAAGTAGAAGAAGCCAGCAATACATTAGACAGTCAGCCTGATCTCCTTCAGTTTTCACAGGATGATGAAATTGATTATAAAATAGTAGACTTAGCTGTAGACGTAGATGTTAATTATCGCACAGTAGTGGTTAGCGATTTTTGGACGCTTTTCTTTGATGGTTCTAAGACTTTAGAGGGGTCAGGAGCTGGCTGTGTTCTGATTGACCCTAAGAAAAACAAACATTTTCTTTCATGTAGGTTAGAGTTTGAATGTACCAATAACACAGCCGAATATGAAGCCTTAGTTCAGGGACTAAGAAAAGCAATTGAATTAAAGGTAAAAAATCTGAAAGTATTTGGGGATTCTGAAATAATTGTAAAACAAATTCGAAATCAAATACATTGCATTTCTCCTCATTTAAAAGCTTATCAAAATGAAGTATGGGATTTGCTGAAATATGTTCATGCATTTAACACTGTATCGATTCCAAGAGTTAAGAATGCAGCAGCTGAGTTGTTGGCCACCTCAGCTGCGAGGCTTGTGCCCTCTAATAATCGGTGCTCTGTTGAATTGCTTTTTAGGCCTTCAGTTCCAGATATGATTACCAGTCTATGAGTTTTTGATGATGATCAACAAATTATAGAATTCCTGACAAATGATGAGACCTTCAAAGGGGCAATTATTGACGATGAAGAACATCAAGCCAAGCTAAAATTCAATAATTTTATTCCTAAAGGAGTCAAGACTTTGGAGCGAGTGTTTGATTTAAACGATAAATTTAGAAGACCAGCGAATGTGAAGACTCATAGCTCGTCTCTATAGTTCGAGTTGATTAATTTGGGGACTGAAATTGAGCCTAAATATGTGAATTTGGGAAAGTGTTGCTCCCCAGGTGAAAGGAATAAGTTTATCAGTCTTTTCAAACAATACAAAGATGTTTTTGCATGAACGTATGAATATTTGAAGACATATGACACCAATATTATTCAGCATGTTATTCCCATTAGACCTGGAATCAAACCTTATCAGCAGCCTTTAAGGAAAATGCATCCAAAATTAGAACCTTTGATCCAGAATAAAGTTAAGAAACTATTGGATGCTAGAATTATCTTCAAGGTTAGACACTTGGAATGGGTTTCAAATTTGGTATTGGTAAGGAAGAAATCCAGAGAAATTAGGCTATGTGTGGATTTCAGAAACTTAAATCGCGCTTCAGATAAAGACAATTATCCTGTCCCACCCATGGAACAGATATTGCAAATGGTTTTGGGTTCTGAACTTTTCTCTTTATTAGATGGATTCTCAGGCTACAATCAAGTATTAGTAGCTGAAGAAGACATACTTAAAACAACATTCAGAACTAGATGGGGAATTTTTGCTTACAGAAGGATTCCCTTTGGACTCATAAATGCTTGAGCTACTTTCCAGAGGGCTATGGACATAGCTTTCCGCAGTCTGATTGGCCGCAATGCTGTAGTATAACTCGATGACATCACGATATTCTCAAAGAAAAGAGAGGAACACGCATTTCATCTAAAGCAGATTTTTGAACGCTGCCGTAAATATGGTATCTCACTAAACCCCAAGAAGAGCGTGTTTGCTGTCATAGAAGGTAAGTTGTTGGGTCACATGGTATCTAAGAAACGGATCTCCATAGACCTAGAGAGGATCAAATCTATCAAACAGATTCCTTTACCCCATAATAAAAAGGGCATGTAGTCATTTATGGGGACAATAAATTTCGTGCGAAGGTTTGTGCCAGATTTTGCTCAAATTGTTAAACCTTTGCAGCAAATGGTAAAGCAAAGTGTACAATTCAAGTGGATTGATGTAGAGAAGAATGCATTTAGGAAAATAAAGACAGCTATTGCGCACGCACCCTCCCATAAAAGTTTAGATTTTGAGAAAGATTTTATTTTGTACACTTTCGCATCTGATGATTCACTAGCAGATGTGCTTACCCAGAAGGAAGATGGGGGAGATGAGTTCCCCATATCATTTATGAGCACCGGTCTACAAGGGGCTGAATTGAATTACCCAGCTGTGGATAAACAAGCTTATGCCATGTTCAAAGCAGTAAAACAATTCAGGCCATACATACTTAAGAACCGGACAAAGGTAATCGTTCCACACCTAGCTGTGAGGTCTCTTTTCATACAAAAGGAGTTAGGATAAAGAAGAGGCAACTGGGTAATATCTCTACAGGAGTATGACCTTGAATTCAAGCCAACCTCCATAGTTAAAGGGTAGGGATTGTGCAAACTAATGACTGAAAGTAAAGGCAATGAAGAAAAGAACTGGGAATACAAAGCTGTGTTACATTTGATGGATGTATGCCATCTTTTCACAGCTCTAGACTCCTGGTATCGAGACCTTGTGCATTACCTTCAGGCAAGATTATTACCGAAAAATTGGAATTCTAAGCAAAGAAGAGCACTGCATCTTAAATCAGCCTCATATCAGATTATTGAAGGAATACTATTCAGAAAGAATTATGATGGAGTTCTTCTTAGATGCTTAGAGAAAGAATATACGAAGAAGGTAACGATAGAATTACATGATGGGCTTGCTGGAGGACATTTTTCCAGAGATACAACAGCACATAAAATTCTCAGAGATGGATACTATTGGCCCACACTTTTCAAAGATGCACATGCCCATGTCAGAAAGTGCAACATCTGCCAAAGGTGTGGTGGAAGACAAGTTAAAGTAGCAGGACCATTAAAGCCTGTAATGATAACAGAACCTTTTGAGCAGTGGGGGATGGACGTCATTGGAGAGATAAAGCCAAATTATTCCTTGCAACACAAATATATTCTGATGGCAACCGACTACTTCACTTGTTGGGTCGAAGCCATTCCGTTGCATAAAGTAAATGAAGATGCGGTCATGGAATTATTGCAAGATCATATTATAACCAGGTTTGGAGTTCCAATTTCTTTAGTTTTCGATAATGCTAATTACTTTTACTCGATTAGATTAATTGCATTTTCTCATGAGAAAGGAATTAAGTTGCATTACTCTACAAATTACTATCCACAGGGAAATGGTTTGGCTGAATCTACGAACAAGAATCTGATTAGAATTTAAAAAAAACTGTGATAGAAAACCAGAGGAGTTGGCACTCAACATTACCAAATGCTCTTTGGGATGATAGGGTCACCCCCAAGACTTCATTAGGTGTGTCCCCTTATACCCTTGTTTATGGAAAAGAAGCCATTATACCCCCCAATATCATGCTACCCTCTTCCATATTAGCTTAGGAATCTAGAGGATCAGATAATGAAGTCTTGCAAATAAGGATACATAATCTTTTGAAGGCAGAGGAATCTAGATCCAGGGCCAGAGAACGTTTTAAACAACAACAGGAGGTAGTAAAGAGGTGGTTTGATAAGCACAAAGTTGGAACAAAAGAATTTGAGGTGGGAGATTTGGTTCTCAAGTGGGATCACCCTCATGATGAGAAAGAAAAACACACTAAATTCCAACAGTTATGGGTAGGACCTTTCCAGATTGCGGAGAAACTTGGCCCCTCAACCTATAAATTGCAAGATTTACAGGGGTGGGAAGAGAACTTACCAGTAAATGGCAAACCTTATTTTTCCTAAGTTTTTGTTTTGTTCTTTTGCTTTGTACATAAATAATTTGCTTTGTTGATTTATGTTTGATTTATTTTATTTCTGTTGGTTTTAGTTAGCTTTTGGTTGACTTCAATAAAAGAGGCAAACTTTTGGTTGCATGGAAAGCATCATAATTCTAGATTAATTAAAATCCTTGATTATAAGAATGTGTACTATTGTTTTATCTGAAAGAATTTCTTCTGGTTTAACAATTTTCTGAAATGGCTATGGACACATTGAAGTCCTACTTAATCCTTGTAAAATAACTCAGGATCAAGAGTCTGGAATACTCTTTCGAGGCTCCATCGAATGCACATGTAAAATGTCCTAGGGAGTGATAGCAAAAGACCCACGGAAAGGAAGCAGGGTAAACAGTTATTATATATAAATGGTCCCTGCCAAGAATTGAAAGCCAAAAGGCAGACACGAGTAAAAAAATAAAAATAAAAAACTCCCAGGAAAGCAATAGGTACCAAAGAAAAGTACTGAATCATATAAGTACTAAATTGCCAAAAGTTCCTCTCTGTTCGTGAACTGAAAGTTAAATACATCTCTCACACAAAAGGACACTATGGATAGAGGAGCCTGAATAAAATTCAGAGAGAAAGGCATGAAGGAGGACTCATGAAAAGGACAAAAAGTCCAAAAGGAACAAAAAGTGCAAGATGGCATGGGAATGAGGAACAAATGAATATTTCTGTTTACCATATGTTATGATCTTGTGGTGTCCAAGCTAGAAGCTACCCGAAGACAGAGGTAAAAATGAAACTCATATTCTTGGCCTCGAAGGAGTTATCTTGACTTTGGAATCTTGGTTTCCATTTTCCTAAATTGGACTACCCTAAATGATTAAAAGTACATATATTTGCCATTTGGGGAATCCAGACATCTCGAAGAATTCAACATGTTGGTTTTATTGTCAAACAGTCTGATACTTAAGGAAGAAATTGTCTAGAGATCTAGGTTCACCAAATAGTCGTCAATTGTTGCAGCTGTAACTGTTTTCACAAATTTTTGAAATTTTGGACCCTCCTTTTAATTTTTATCTTTCCCGGGAGTTGGTGGATTCATGAACTCTGTTTTGTTTTCCCTCTGCTACAGTTTGGATTGTTTTGAGATCAACTATTTTCTTGCTTTTCAAAAAAATTGTTGTGTTTGCAAATGCTTTGGGTCATAGAGTTAAAGTTCGGTCTGAAAATTTTGTCCTTTGTTCTTAATGATTTCTTTCAGTGCTTTCGAAAGTCCATTTCTGTTCGAATCAAAGCTTTAGTTCTCTTTGCAGCCACGGTGTCGGAGATGAAACAAAATACTACTATCGCTACACCGCCGAAGTCTTTCGGAACTTAACTTTTGATTTGGTTTTTTGAAGGATAGTTGAACTTAAATCGCGGACATAATTCTCTATGCAGGCACCGTTTTGGAAACCTTGTTGTTTATTTTACCGACGTTGTGGAGATCTTTATTTTATCGAGGCCGATCTGTAGTCTGAAATTTTCCGATCGTCGGGGTTTTTATTGGTTTGCAGAAGTCGTAGTCTGATTGCTTTCCGCCATAGCGGCTCCCGAGCAAACTAAATGTCTGCCACATAACTGCTCCACTTACCGATGTTTCGTTGTGGTTTTTGCTGTTATGTTTTATTTGCCGCGAAGCCCGTAGTCTTTCCGTCTTCCTCCATTGCGACTGCTTATTGCAGTAACCACCCGATGTTTATGTCGTTCCGTTCGCCGACAAGGAGTTTTTCCCGCCCGATGCTTTAGTTTTTAGTCTTTCCTACACCGATAGAAAAATGGTCTCGCAAAACTCGTTGTCCATTTGAATCCCTTCGTTGCGGCTATTGATTAAACTATCCTGCTGATGCTTTAGTGATTCTCCCATCGGTGAAGGTTTTCCCACCTGTTCTATGTGTGTTTTTACCCTATTTGATGGGTGACGGAGGTTTTTTCATTTTCTATCATTTTAAGATTTTGCGACAAGAACGCAGTACTTTTTATTAGGGGCCTCATTTTGATGATTAGTTTTATTGTTAATATGGTTTACGTTGTTTTACAGTCTGAATTAACGATGAATTTTGTTTTAATTGCAAACGGACTTAGAAGTTTCTTCACATTACTGCTGCAAAAGCGACATAACAGAAGGAAGTTGACTAAAAAGTGATAGGCAGAGATGTTCTGAGATCAATGGGACCTTAAAAAGGACAAATAAAAGTCAAAGCAGAACCGATAGCAACAGATGCCCAGGTTTGGAAAGGTTCATTAGTTATCGAGTTGGTCCCGTTTCATGAAGTACTCATAAGTCATGAATCTGAAATGTAACGTCTCTATGGATCATGAGCACTCACAAACTAACAAAATTGTGAGATTAAAACGGTTTGGGGAGCCCAAAGGTCACGGGGGGAGGGGCAGCCCAAGGGTTTTGGCTATTTTTGTATAAATATAGGGATATTAGAGGGAATGGGGGCTTTTTCCCTAGAGAAACTTGTGAACCACTTGTTGTAAGAGGAACTACTTCATTTTACAATAATAAATTACAAATTTTTCCTGTTGGAGAAGGTGTTGTGTGGAATGTTTGAATGTGACTAAATGAATAATGTTGAAGGGGAACTATTTCGTTTTCAACCATGTTTCATTAACTGTGAGAGTGTTCTAACTTTCTGAACCTATGTTCTTATTTGAATGTTCTCTGGTTTATTCTGTGATAATTTCCACTATGAGTAATGAAGGTTTTAACAGTTGATGAGCTATCTTGTCGTGTAGATATTTATTCATGTTTATGTGTTTTGATTCTAAGAACAACTATCTGTGATTTATCTTAACATGTGAACAGTATTACATTACTCTTGATTTAATATCTTGCTCCCTAGGGATAGTTTAGTTAGTGTTGTTTTTCTAGTTGTGTCTGATTTAGGTGTGAGAGAGTCTAAGACGAGAGGTAAGAACTTGCGCATCACATAGTGACCACTCCTTGCATTCTTTATCAATCTGAATTTTAGCTAGGCACTTGCATGTCATGTTTAAAACTAAAAATACAAAAATATACACGGTGGACTGGGCCGCAACCGGTAAAACCTGTTAGTTTTGTTACTTAACTCACGGTAGCCGGACCGCAAACCAGACGGATTCCCCATTCGAAATAGTCATGGGCTAGTTGGGAATGTTGACTGGGGAGAATCCCTTTCTGTTGTTGCCTACGAATTTCAAGGCCTCAACAGTTTCCAAAGAAATCCTCTGATTCATTATGTCTATTCTTTTCTTTTTTTTCTCTTCTTCAATGACTTCTTGAGGTCTCTTCTTCCTTGCTGATTTTCTTCCAAAGTTACGTACATTCCTCATCACCACAATGATCAATTCAATATAGTTTGTTTTTGTTGCTCCTCAATGATTTCAAACCTTTAACTTGCTTTATAACTATTGATCCTTCAAGGTGCTTCAATCTTCCTTCTCAATCGTTGTTATTTCCCATCAAAACAATGATGAATGAGAAAATTTACCTTTGGTTCTCTTGAATAATAATCAAATGAAAGTTAAATCATAAATTGTTCCTCGAGCTGATTCTCTTGTACAATTGTGTATATCCACCATCACCATGAAATGATATTGAAGCTTGATATCTTATCCCGTGTGCTGCTCAATGATGAAACATGTACCCAATGTTACACCTGCATAACAAAAAGAATGATGGAGAATGTGTATTGTGAGTATTTCCATAGGCGGGCTCTTGCTCTTGAAAAAACCCGCGCGATAATCATATTTTCGTAAAGACAGAGTAAAGTTGCTCTCGGGCAAAAACAATCCACTGTTTTTACAGTCCTAAAAAACGCATGCGTTATATAAAGTAAAAACTCGTATGCGATTTGTAGAAGTAAAATGCCCTTAGGATAGTTTTAAGCACAATTAATAGGTTAGGTGCATGGCTAAGGAAACGAATAAAATCATAAGAAAACAATTGTTTTCTATGGTTAGAAACAAAGCAAATGTTTTTAGTGTTCCCTTATTTTCATGCATATAAATGTTTCTCTCTATACCCCCAATAATCCCTAGATACCCCTATCTCTTTCTAAATATGCCTCTCTCATTCTCTCTACATCACTCCCTATATGTTTCTTTCTCTCCCTTACTCCATCCCTCCCTTTTTTGCCATGATGATGATGATGATGATGATGATGATGATGATGGACATGATGATGATGATGAACATGATGATGGTGATGATGATGATGAACATGATGATGATGATGATGGACATGATGATGATGATGAACATGATGATGGTGATGATGATGATGAACATGATGATGATAATGAAGATGATGATGATGATATTGATGGTGATGAAGATGATGATGATGAAGATGATGAAGATGATGATGACATTGACGACGACGGAGATGATGATGATGACCATGATGATGAAGACGATGATGATCTATTGATGATGATGATGATGATGATGGTGATGAAGACAATGATGATGAAAATCATGATGATGATAATTATGATGATCATGATCATGATGATGAAGATGATGATGATCAACATGATGGTGATGAAGAATATGATGATGATTATGATGGTTATGATGATGTTGACGGTGATGATGATGGTCATGATGATGATGAAGACGATGATGATGAACATGATGATGATGATGATGATGAAGATGATGATGGTGCTGCTGATGATGATGAAGACAATGATGACGATCATGATCATGATCACGATGATGATTATCATGATGATGATGATGATGATAATGATGATGAAGATGATGATGATGAAGATGATGATGACATCGGTGATGATGATGATGATGATGATGATGACGTCGGTGATGATGATGATGATGATGATGACCATGATGATGAAGACGATCATGATCTGTTGATGATGATGATGATGATCATGGTGATGAAGAAGATGATGATGAACATGATGATGATGATGATGATGATGGAAATGATGATGATGAAAACGTCAACGCCGCCGTCGACGACGACGATGATGATGATGAAGACGATGATGATCTATTGATGATGATGATGATGATCATGGTGATGAAGACAATGGTGATGAACATGATGATGATGATGATGATGTTGATGATGAACATGATGATGATTATGATTATGATGATCATGATCATGATCATGAAGACAATGATGATAAACATGATGGTGATGAAGAAGATGATGATGATTATGATGGTTATGCTGATGTTGATGATGATGATGATGTTCATGATGATGATGATGATCATGGTGATGAATACGATGATGATGATAATGATGAACATGATGATGGTGATGATGATGGTGCTAATGATGATGAACATGATATTGATGATGATGACGATGATGATGATAATGATGATCATGATCATGATCACGATGAAGATTATCATGATGGTGATGATGATGACGATGAATGTTTGTGCCAGAAATTGTTTCCAAGGCTAAATAAACAAGCCAACACAATCTCAAATAAAACTCAATAAAGTAAACTAGGTTTTAGGGTTTCTTGAAATGTTTTCTTGGTTATAAATTTGGTGACAAACAGGGAATACACTCATGAGCCAAATAAGAACTGAATCATAAGCAAGAAAAGACAAAGATGCATAATATATTCACCAGTATCCAACAGAACACAATATTGAAGTTCATACATAAAAGATAAGCATAACCAGCATACAAACATAGACCAGCAATGAATTTATCAGTTAAGCAACTAAACAAGTCAAAAATGAAGCCAAAACATGTAATGAAGGGTGTAAAAGATCATATATTTCATAATCTATCATCAAATACATATGAGAGTTGGGTGATTCCATGAAGATGGGTAACACTTTTTGGCCAAATTTGGCGATGAAAACCTGATTTTTTACTCATGTGCTAGATTGAAGCCCTCAAAACGCATATATGCCATGTGAATTTTTGACTTGCAGTAAAAAAACAAATTGTAGAATATTATGTTGGCTTCATAGTGATATTTTTTTAAAAATATTTCGATGTCATTTAATGTGTGAATTTTTGCATTTAATGAACTGTGTGACCTTAAAAATTTGAAGAAGATAATAAGTGGCTCATTTCCACGTAGAGTAATTCAATCTTGCATTAATAATTTAAAAAAAATAAATATATGAGCATGATCTACATAAAATGCAGTGTGATGTGCATATTTTTTTGTTAATTTTTTTCGCATTATACAATTATTTATTATTTTTCGAAAGTGACCACATTCGATTTCAGCATTGTTTTAAACACATATTTGTCCACGTAAAGGAATTTTTTCTATTTTTTCAAAAATTGAAAAACCAAAGATACCCTTTTGAAGAGGACACGTCGATATGTGATGTGTGCATTTTTACGAATTTTTTGGCTGTGTATTTTTAACTCTGTGGATTTTTCTTTGAGCTACTTCGAAGTTGCAGTGTGGTTTTCTAAGTATAAGTTTTAGAAGTAATTAAAAAATAAATATCATATGAATGCTAAAATGCGTGTATGATATCTCAATGGATAGAAGATTCGTTGGTGAATCTATCGGTATCAACTCCGCTCACTTATGTGCTAGGAATGGCAGGGTTTACACCTCTGCAAGGCACAAGAAATTTTCCATTTGCTTGAATGAGGGCTAAGTCTATTTTTTTAAGCCCTCGACCGAGCTATAAACCTCGACCGAGGTATTTAAATACCTCGGTCGAGGTATTAACAAAACTTCGACCGAGGGTTTGTAAGGCCCTCGACCGAGGGTTTAAAAAACCCTCGGTCGAGGTGTTTTTAAAACATCGACCGAGGTATTAGCTCGGTCGAGGTTCTAGTCAATCTTAAGGGTTATAAAAATGGGTCTTGGAGTATTAGATATGATTGATCAAATGGATCTCGGAGTATTTGTAGAAATGGGTCTTGGAGCCTTAGGAGTCATAGATATGATTGATCAAATCTATGACTCCTATTACTCCTCGACCCGTATTTACAGATCTACACATAAAATTTAGAGGAAGCAAAAGTAGTAATGTTGTTACATGTTTCTTCTTCAAGGTATGGGTGAATAATGTTTTTTCAATACTTTATTT
>LPNX010051227.1:130971-188471 GCA_001517045.1 Pseudotsuga menziesii
CTAACCTATGTGGAATAGAGTCCCAACAAAAAATTTAGACGATTTTTTTTTAAATCCCATATTTACCCAAAGAAAAAGAAATAGACCAGACAGTGTACCACTTGGAACTAGAAGGGACTATAGAGAATTCCATAAAAATATCAAATATATGTAGCAGTGGATAGTCAATAAGAATATTATTAAGCACCCTCATATAAGCTAAATGTATCTTTTAGCTAAATACATGTTTTCATATCCCATGCATTTGCCTATTATAGAACTATTCCCTTTTGCCCCCACGGCCTCTTTTTATAATTTTGTAGGCACAGGGACCTCGACCGAGTTAATACCTCGACCGAGGTATTTATTAACCCTCAATCGAGGTTTTAATACCTCGACCGAGGGTTAATAAATACCTCGGTCGAGATATTAAAACCTCGGTCGAGGGCTTGTTAAAACCTCGACCGAGGTACGTTTTTCTGTTTTTGCCGAAATGCACTTGCCAAAAAGTGTTACCCAGGTCCGTGGATTCACCTAGTTATGATACTTAGCTCACAAATAAGTCCAAAAGACCTCCTGAAGTCATCCCAAAAATCCAACCCCTCTTCTGTTCCCTTGTCTCTCTTTTATAATTACAAAGAAGTAGTTCTATATTCCCTTCATTAGGCCGAAATTGAAACTACCCAGGAGTTACATTAACTAACTTTCAACTAATTGACTAAAAATAGCAAAATTGGATTCCTGGCAAATATAGCAAATTTCTGGAGAATAGGTTTCAAAGACGCTTCCACATCTCTCAATCCCTCACACCTGTGTAAAAACTGAGAGAGGTTTGTGTGAATGGGTCCATTATGGACAAAAACCTCTCTTGGTGTTTAAAAATTCATCTCCAATCAATAAAAATATGCCCCTCAAAATGAACACTAAAACAAGAAAATATTAAATATTTAAAATCCCTAAAAAATAGGCTGCAAAGATTAAACTGAATCTTTCAAACCTTGATAGCTGTTGCAAAACTGAGAGAGTTTTTCTGTATATGAGTATCTTATGAACAAAAACCTCTTTTTGTTTTCAAATTTTCGTCTCCATAAGCTCGTGGTCTGCATTTGACTTCAATAACCCAAAACAGGAAAAACTGAGCAGAATTCTGAGTAATTTTTTGCATTTCAATATCCTCTTTTTCATCTAAAATTTCTTCTAGCATTGCTCTGCCCTACCAGTATTTGATCACTTCTAGTAATTTCATCATCATGTGCCTGATCATTGCAAGAACTACTGCTGTTGGCAGAGTTGGTTCTTGGACCTCCTGTATTCCATGACTGAATATCCACTGGCATATCTCTCTGATTATGATCATGCCATTCTTCTTTTTCCAGCATTCTTCGTCTTTCTCAAAGATATTCTAAATATTTGTTGATCAACTCATGTTTTTTAAAGTGTTCACCCTGTAAACAAATAAGATAAATATACATTCTCTGGTATCACTATAGTTTGTTTTTGAGTACAGCAGTCCAAAGAAATGGAATAATCTGAAAAACAAATATCAATGAACAGTAATCAGCAACAATTGACTGCCTCATGTATATATCCTTTCACCTGTTGGGAAGGTCAATGAGTTAGTGGAATTAAATCATGGGTCCCTTGGATTGGAAGTACGATCATCTGAGTTTTTGGATAAGACTTATAAAATTCTTCCAGGATTTACACTCTAAAGCTGGTCATTGATCATATGCACCAAACTATGGATGAAAATAATGGGCCAGTTAACAGAATCATTAGATGTAATACAGGAAAACCACATAAGAACCCTTCAAATATTTTAAATGCTTAATAATAGCTGATCTCAGAGATGGGCAGAGAGCTGAATCCATGAAACTGCACATGAAGTTGGGTGTGTCTAGTGTTGACTTTTCAGTGGACTCATTTTTACAAGCAGCATCTAGAGCTACATTTAGACCATATGAAAGTGACTCTATCACAACATTTGTCTCAAAATTTTCCTCACTTGTACCCATTGTTGTACAAATTCTACTGATAATCCAAGGAGGAAGAAATCCCTCTTTAATATCAATAGTATATGACAGATTTGTGGATTCTATAGAAGATTAGTTCTCTGTAGAATCAATATTTTGTACAACAAACCTTATAGGAAGTTTCCAAACAGCTTCTGCTTATTCTGGAAAATGAAGTGATGCATTCTGAAATGGCACTGGTGAGTTCAATAATGGAACATCAACAGAATCCACTGAGCTGAGAAATGACCCTGGATTTATTTTCTCAAACTCGGATAACTCGTGCAAATATTTTGTTGTATCTTTCTCCACTTCTATGTTTCTGCAACACCACCATGAGAAGCAGACAATTCCATAGTAGAAATAAGGGAAGATGGAAACATAGATTGCGGGTGCACCTACGAGTGTAATGCTTTCCAAAAGGAAAATCCTTCTGTTGGGAGAACTGTGAGCAAGGATTATATTTTGTATCTCCCTTATCATGTGCAAAATCAAATGGAAACATGAATTCCTTCATCCCCATATACTTACTAGTATTACTCAGCATATGGCACCAGTTAAGTGAAAAGGAAGAGATTAGGCGAATGCTAAGTTTCAAGCTCAGATCCAAAGGTACTTTGTTGCCAGCTATTGGAAAATCCTGTCCAAAAATGTTAGCATGTAAGAATGATCCTAAATTTCCCAATAGACCTGGAGAGTCATGAGTTGAAGTGGCACCAGTTGCTGCGTTATTATTTTCCGATCCCTTAAATGCCTTGGCTATATCAATAGTCATTCTTGAAGACAAAGCAACAGAGCGTGAAGATAGCTCAACAATATTGTGAAAGTTGTTATATTCTTGACACTCAGCCTTTTTATCAATGTTTTTATTTGTATCTGTACTATTCATTAAGGAATCAACATTACCAGATTATGTATGATTTTCATTCCTCCTCCAAATAAATTTTGATGAAAGCTTCGCATTAGATAGTGTGGAATTTTGGTTGATCTCTTTTATATGTTTCTGAAACAAAGGAGCATCCTTTAACTTGTCTTTAGAGCTAAGTATTTTAAGCCTGTCAGTAGGCTTTGTAACAGGATAAATATCAGCAACACGAGTGTTAATGTATCTGGGCGACCTGGACAATTCATTTTTTTTTAGACCCAGCAACCACTACATTATAGGACTTCTCTCCAACAAGTAGATCATAATGTTTAATTTAAAACCTCTTTCCTGAAAGTCTTGCGTTATTTCGCTCACTATCATCATTTGCCATAAATTTGCATACAGTTGCTAGAACAGTTGCCAGAATCTCCCTCACATGAGACTAGACACCTGTTTACATGAAAAAAACTTGGCAAAACATATATCAAACATGACCAATGAAGTATTTAACACTTTAGGAATGAAATCCCCAAAAATTCGGACTGAAAAATGACCATTCTGGCAAAAAATGATTTTTCTATAGCGCTGCAGTGTAATTTTTTGGCCGTTGCGCTATAGGAATATTTTAAAACCAATTTTGGCACTTTTTAGTCATTAATTCCATTTTGAATGAGGTTTTTATGGTAAAATTTGATCATGGTGTTATCTGTGAACCAATTAATCCATATAAATCCTTTAGAACCCTTCAGAACCTAAAGAAACAAAAAATAATAAAAATTTAAAGGTAAAACTTCGAAAATTTCACTTAAAACCAAAAATTTTCTAAAGTAGGTAAAAGAGAAGACTTAAGCAAATGAGCAAACTTAAAATAAAAATGACAATAAAAATATGAAATTGAAGAAAACAAGTTCATGACTTAACATGTGGCTCCAGCTGCGGGATGAAGTCCTCCCTGTGAGGCTTCAAGAACCTGTAGACCAGTGCCTTCTGTAACCAAAACTGCTTGCTTTTCTGCAAAACATCCATTGGGATATGGAGTCTTTATTCAATCCTTCACACACTGATATATACAATGAAAATCAAATCTCTTTCTCTGAGGAACCTTCCATCTACTGAATCAAATCGAAATCCCATTTCCAATGTAACCAAGAAAAAATTTGATCAACCCACCAAAACTTGTTTCCAACTCCAAATATATATATAATCAGAAATATTGGAAAACATGAAGAACAGAGATTTAACAACTTATACCCACTTTCATCAAATAGTGTCTCTGAAATAACAGATTTATAACCTGGTATTGACTCTAAATAATCTGCTACTGGATCATAAAAACTTCCACAAGTTACCTCTTCCTGCTCTATGAAAAAGACAAGATGTCCATAAGAATATTTTGTTCCATGAATATCAATCAAGCATTGGCGATAAAAGACATCAGGATCAGCCTAAATTTGCTCCAGATTTTTTTGGATAGTATCATTAATAATGTTAATAAGCTGAACCTCCTTTTCCCCACTATCTTCAAATGAATGACTATCATGCATTGGCTTTTGCTGTTCAAGGATAATAGACTGAATGCATTCTTGAATCTGCTGATCAGATTGTGACATATCACACACCTCACAGATTTCTGGGTCTTTCTTTTCAATTTCATCATCATATTTATTAAAAATTAGAGCATCTTCATAATGATTTTGAACATCAGATTTATCATAACTATGAATATGAGTAACTTCTGAAAAAATGTGAACAACCTGGCCTTCATCGAATTTAGTATCAAAACCAACATGAATAGAATCTAATTCATCACAAAATTCTTGTCTTGGAACCCTAATCTCTTCATCATAACAAGGAGTATTCTGAGAAATTTCGAATGATGATGCTAAAGGTTCATCTTTTCCTTCAATACAAAGTTGATCTTTAACACAATAATGGTTTTCAACAGTTTGTTGAACTAGAGATTGATCTTCAAATGGATTAGCATTCATACGGTTATTAAGGCTGTTGGAATCATTATGAGAATGCTCCAAACTATCTCTATTGATCTTATCACTTGAATAATCCTCAAACTGATCTAAAACAACAACTTGATTATCATAATGATCATGGCATTCTTCCTTGACAACAGTATCTGAAAATGTTACCTTTTCATCTACAACAAATTCTGAAACTTCAACTTCTTCATGACATGTTTTGAACCCTTGATTGTAATCATCATCATGATTTTTTAAATCAGAAATTGTATGATAAACATCAGCATGCTCACAACAATCTTTTAAAAAGAGTTCAGCTGAGAACAGATACTTACAATGTTTCCGAAAACATGTGTGGAATTCTTTCAATGAGGAGATGCTAGAAGCGGGAAGAGAAAATACCAATCTTGTGCATCTTGCTCAAGTGAATACATGAACATCTTCATGCTGGATATTTAACTGGACCATACAATGATGAAATTTGATGAGGTGATCTGAAGGATTATCCTCTTTGCTTTCCCTAAACCGTGGAAGACAATCTCCCCAAACATCCATAGTAGGTACTGGATTTGGAAAACCTGGAATATCATAAAAATTGAAAGGTGCAAACCTTCAAGCCAGAATAGCTTCCATGGACATCAGTCTCTGCATCTTGAAATAGTGGAGTCGCCAATCAATTTTTCAAGACAGATTTTGTTTCTTCTTCTCAGAAAGAGAAAGGGGTGACAGTAATTCAAATTAATAAGGGATGCATAAATTTGGGGATGGCTTCATAAAGCTGGGGATGACTGAAACCTTCTAATTTTTCTAGTTGTTTTCAGTATCTATTCTGGGTCTAGAACACCCAGCTGTAAAAGTGAAACAGGTCTGCTTTTAGTTCCAATTCCCCTATTAGCCACTGTGACAAACTTGGTGAAAAATAGCCTTAAAAATGTGATGGTTTAAGTTCACCTCTTAATACCAGTGAAATGATAAGTATCCCAGGGAAAAATATGTTTTCAAATTCGTTCCCCGACAACGGCGCCAAATATGTTTGTGCCATAAATTGTTTCCAAGGCTAAAGAAACAAGCCAACACAATCTCAAATAAAACTCAATAAAGTAAACTAGGTTTTAGGGTTTCTTGAAATGTTTTCTTGGTTATAAATTTGGTGACAAACAGGGAATACACTTATGAGCCAAATAAGAACTGAATCATAAGCAAGAAAAGACAAAGATGCATAATATATTCACGAGTATCCAACAGAACACAATATTGAAGTTCATACATAAAAGATAAGCATCACCAGCATACAAACATAGACCAGCAATGAATTTATCAGTTAAGCAACTAAACAAGTCAAAAATGAAGCCAAAACATGTACTGAAGGGTGTAAAATATCATATATTTCATAATATGTCATCAAATACATATGAGAGTTATGATACTTAGCTCACAAATAAGTCCAAAAGACCTCCTGAAGTCCTCCCAAAAATCCAACCCCTCTTCTGTTCCCTTGTCCCTCTTTTATAATTACAAATAATTAGTTCCATATTCCCTTCATTAGGTCGAAATTGAAACTACCCAGGAGTTACATTAACTAACTTTCAACTAATTGACTAAAAATAGCAAAATCGGATTCCTGGCAAATATGGCGAATTTCTGGAAAATAGGTGTCAAAGACGCTTCCACATCTCTCTATCCCTGACACTTGTGTAAAAATTGAGAGAGGTTTTTGTGAACGGGTCCATTATGGACAAAAACCTCTCTTGGTTTTTAAAAATACATCTCCAATCAATCAAAATATGCCCCGCAAAATGAACACTAAAAAAAGAAAATATTAAATATTTAAAATCCCTGAAAAGTAGGCTGCAAAGATTAAACTGAATCTTTCAAACCTTGATAGCTGTTGCAAAACTGAGAGAGTTTTTTTGTATATGAGTATCTTATGAACAAAAATATCTTTTTTTTTTTCAAATTTTCCTCTCCATAAGCTCGTGGTCTGCATTTGACTTCAATAACCCAAAACAGGAAAAACTGAGCAGAATTATTCGTAATTTTTTGCATTTCAATATCCTCTTTTTCATTTGAAATTTCTTCTAGCATTGCTCTGCCCTACCAGTATTTGATCACTTCTAGTAATTTCATCATCATGTGCCTGATCATTGCAAGAACTACTGCTGTTGGCAGAGCTGGTTCTTGGACCTCATGTATTCCATGACTGAATATCCACTGGCATATCTCTCTGATTATGATCATGCCATTCTTCTTTTTCTAGCATTCTCCGTCTTTATCGAAGATATTCTAAATATTTTTTGATCAACTCATGTTTTTTAAAGTGTTCACCCTGTAAACAAATAAGATAAATATACATTCTCTGGTATCACTACAGTTTGTTTTTGAGTACAGCAGTCCAAAGAAATGGAATAATCTGAAGAACAAATATCAATGAACAGTAATCAGCAACAATTGACTGCCTCATGTATATATCCTTTCACCTGTTGGGAAGGTCAATGAGTTAGTGGATTAAATCATGGGTCCCTTGGATTGGAAGTACGATCATCTGAGTTTTTGGATAAGACTTATAAAATTCTTCCAGGATTTACACTCTAAAGCTGGTCATTGATCATATGCACCAAACTCTGGATGAAAATAATGGGCCAGTTAACAGAATCATTAGATGTAAGATAGGAAAAAGAACCCCTTAAATATTTTAAATGCTTAATAATAGCTGATCTCAAAGATGGACAGAGAGCTGAATCCATGAAACTGCATGTGAAGTTGGGTTTGTCTAGTGTTGACTTTTCAGTGGACTCCTTTTTACAAGCAGCATCTAGAGCCACATTTAGACCATATGAAAGTGACTCTGTCACAACATTTGTCTCAAAATTTTCCTCACTTGTACCCATTGCTGTACAAATTCTACTGATAATCCAAGGAGGAAGAAATCCCTCTTTAATCTCAATAGTATATGACACATTTGTGGATTCTATAGAAGATTAGTTCTCTGTAGAATCAAGATTTTGTACAACAACCCTTATAGACGGTTTACAAAGAGTGTCTTCCCATTCTAGCAAATGAAGTGATGCATTCTGAAATGGCACTGGTGAATTCAATAATGGAACATCAACAGAATCCACTGAGCTGAGAAATGACCCTGGATTTATTTTCTCAAACACGGATAACTTGTGCAAATATTCTATTGTAGCTTGCTCCACTTCTATGTTTTTGCAACACCACCATGAGCAGCATACAATGCCATAGTAGAAATAAGGGAAGATGGAAACATAGATTGTGGGTGCACCCACGAGTGTAATGCTTTCCAAAAGGAAATATCCTTTTGTTGGGAGAAGTGTGAGCAAGGATTATATTTTGTATCTCCCTTATCATGTGCAAAATCAAATGGAAACATGAATTCCTTCATCCCCATATACTTACTAGTATTACTCAGCATATGGCACCAGTTAAGTGAAAGGAAGAGATTAGGCGAATGCTAACTTTCAAGCTCAGATCCAAAGGTACTTTGTTGCCAGCTATTGGCAAATCCTGTCCAAAACTATTAGCACGTAAGAATGATCCTAAATTTCCCAATAGACCTAGAGAGTCATGAGTTGAAGTGGCACCAGTTGCTGCCTTATTATTTTTCGATCCCTTAAATGGCTTGGCTATATCAACAGTCATTCTTGAAGACAAAGCAACAGAGCTTGAAGAGAGCTCAACAATATTGTGAAAGTTGTTATATTCTTGACATCTAGCCTTTTTATCAACGTCTTTATTTGTATCTGTACTATTCATTAAGGAATCAACATTACCAGATTATGTATGATTTTCATTCCTCCTCCAAATAAATTTTGATGAAAACTTCGCATCAGATAGTGTGGAATTTTGGTTGATCTCTTTTATATGTTTATGAAACAGAGGAGCATCCTTTAACCTGTCTTTAGAGATAACTATTTTAAGCCTGTCAGCAGGCTTTGTAACAGGATAAATATCAGCAATACGAGTGTTAATGTATCTAGGCAACCTAGACAATTCAATTTTTTTTAGACCCATCAACCACTGCATTATAGGACTTCTCTCCAGCAAGTAGATCATAATGTTTAATTTAGAACCTCTTTCTTGAAAGTCTTGCCTGATTTCGCTCACTATCATCATTTGCCATAAATTTGCATACAATTGCCAGAACAGTTGCCAGAATCTCCCTCACATGAGACTAGACACCTGTTTACATGAAAAAAACTTGGCAAAACATATATCAAACATGACCAATGAAGTATTTAACACTTTATGAACGAAATCCCCAAAAAATCAGACTGAAAAATGACCATTCTGGCAAAAGACGATTTTCCTATAGCGTTGCAGTGTAATTTTTTAGCCGTTGCGCTACAGGAATATTTTAAAACCAATTTTGGCACTTTTTAGTCATTAATTCCATTTTGAATGAGGTTTTTATGGTAAACTTTGATCATGGTGTTATTTGTGAACCAATTAATCCATAAAAATCCTTTAAAACCCTTCAGAACCTAAAGAAACAAAAAAAAAAAAAAATTTAAAGGTAAAACTTCGAAAATTTCACTTAAAACCAAAAATTTTCTAAAGTAGGTAAAAGAGAAGACTTAAGCAAATGAGCAAACTTAAAATAAAAATGACAATCAAAATATAAAATTGAAGAAAACAAGTTCATGACTTAACATCTGGCTCCAGCTGCGGGATGAAGTCCTCCCTGTGAGGCTTCAAGAACCTGTAGACCAGTGCCTTCTGTAACCAAAACTGCCTGCTTTTCTGCAAAACATCCATTGGGATACGGAGTCTTTATTCAATCCTTCACACACTGATATATACAATGAAAATCAAATCTCTTTCTCTGAGGAACCTTGCATCTATTGAATCAAATCGAAATCCCATTTCCAATGTAACCAAGAAAAAATTTGATCAACCCACCAAAACTTGTTTCCAACTCCAAATATATATATAATCAGAAATATTGGAAAACATGAAGAATAGAGATTTAACGACTTATACCCACTTTCATCAAATAGTGTCTCTGAAATAACAGATTTATAACCTGGTATTGACTCTAAATAATCTGCTACTGGATCATAAAAACTTCCACAAGTTACCTCTTCCTGCTCTATGAAAAAGACAAGCTATGCATAAGAATATTTTGTTCCATGAATATCAATCAGGCATTGGCGATAAAAGACATCAGGATCAGCCTAAATTTGCTCTAGATTTTTTTGGATAGTATCATTAATAATGTTAATAAGCTGAACCTCCTTTACCCCACTGTCTTCAAATGAATGACTATCATGCATTGGCTTTTGCTATTCAAGGATAATAGACTGAATGCATTCTTGAATCTGCTGATCAGATTGTGACATATCACACACCTCATAGATTTCTGGGTCTTTCTTTTCAATTTCATCATCATATTTATTAAAAATTAGAGCATCTTCATAATGATTTTGAACATCAGATTTATCATAACTATGAATATGAGTAACTTCTGAAAAAATGTGAATAGCCTGTCCTTCATCGAATTTAGTATCAAAACCAAAAGGAATAGAATCTAATTCATCACAAAATTCTTGTCTTGGAACCCTAATCTCTTCATCATAACAAGGAGTATTCTGAGAAATTTTGAATGATGATGCTAAAGGTTCATCTTTTCCTTCAATACAAAGCTGATCTTTAACACAATAATGGTTTTCAACAGTTTGTTGAACTAGAGATTGATCTTCAAATGGATTAGCGTTCAAACGGTTATTAAGGATGTTGGAATCATTATGAGAATGTTCCAAACTATCTCTACTGATCTTATCACTTGAATAATCCTCAAACTGACCTAAAACAACAACTTGATTATCATAATGATCATGGCATTCTTCCTTGACAGCAGTATCTGAAAATGTTACCTTTTCATCTCCAACAAATTCTGAAACTTCAACTTATTCATGACATGTTTTGAACCCTTGATTGTACTCATCATCATGATTTTTTAAATCAGAAATTGTATGATAAACATCAACATGCTCACAACAATCTTTTAAAAAGAGTTCAGCTGAGAACAGATACTTACAATGTTTCCGAAAACATGTGTGGAATTCTTTCAATGAGGATATGCTAGCAGCGGGAAGAGAAAAATACCAATCTTGTGCATCTTGCTCAAGTGAATACATGAACATCTTCATGAGCACATCTTCATGCTGGATATTTAACTGGACCATACAATGATGAAATCTGATGAGGTGATCTAAAGGATTATCCTCTTTGCTTTCCCTAAACGGTGGAAGACAATCTCCCCAAACATCCATAGTAGGTATTGGATTTGGAAAACCTGGAATATGATAAAAATTGAAAGGTGCAAACCTTCGAGCCAGAATAGCTTCCATGGACATCGGTCTCTGCATCTTGAAATAGTGGAGTCGTCAATCAATTTGTCAAGACAGATTTTGTTTCTTCTTCTCAGAAAGAGAAAGGGGTGATAGTAGTTCAAATTAATAAGGGATGCATAAAGCTGGGGATGGCTGCATAAAGTTGGGGATGAATGAAACCTTATAATTTTTCTAGTTGTTTTCAGTATATATTCTGGGTCTGAAACACCCAGCTGTAAAGGTGAAATAGGTCTGCTTTTAGTTCCAATTCCCCTATTAGCCACTGTGACAAACTTGGTGAAAAATAGCCTTAAAAATGTGATGGTTTAAGTTCACCTCATAAAACCAGTGAAATGATAAGTATCCCAGGGAAAAATATGTTTTCAAATTCGTTCCCTGACAACAGCGCCAAAGATGTTTGTGCCAGAAATTGTTTCAAAGGCTAAAGAAACAAGCCAACACAATCTCAAATAAAACTCAATAAAGTAAACTAGGTTTTAGAGTTTCTTGAAATGTTTTGTTGGTTATAAATTTGGTGACAAACAGAGAATACACTCATGAGCCAAATAAGAACTGAATCATAAGCAAGAAAAGACAAAGATGCATAATATATTCACCAGTATCCAACAGAACACAATATTGAAGTTCATACATAAAAGATAAGCATCACCAGCATACAAACATAGACCAGCAATGAATTTATCAGTTAAGCAACTAAACAAGTCAAAAATGAAGCCAAAACATGTACTGAAGGGTGTAAAAGATCATATATTTCATAATCTGTCATCAAATACATATGAGAGTTATGATACTTAGCTCACAAATAAGTCTAAAAGACCTCTTGAAGTCCTCCTAAAAATCCAACCCCTCTTCTATTCCCTTGTCCCTCTTTTATAATTACAAAGAATTAGTTCTATATTCCCTTCATTAGGTCGAAATTGAAACTACCCAGCAGTTACATTAACTAACTTTCAACTAATTGACTAAAAATAGCAAAATCGGATTCCTGGCAAATATGGCAAATTTCTGGAAAATAGGTGTCAAAGAAGCTTCCATATCTCTCCATCCCTGACACCTATGTAAAACCTGAGAGAGGTTTTTGTGAATGGGTCTGTTATGGAAACAAACCTCTCTTGGTTTTTAAAAATTCATCTCCAATCAATCCAAATATTCCCCATAAAATTAACACTAAAACAAGAAAATATTAAATATTTAAAATCCCTGAAAAATAGGCTGCAAATATTAAACTGAATATTTCAAACCTTGATAGTTGTTGCAAACTTGAGAGAGGTTTTTGTATAAGATTATCTTATGAACAAAAACCTCTTTTGGTTTTCAAATTTTCCTCTCCATAAGCTCGTGGTATTCATTTGACTTCAATAACCCAAAACAAGAAAAACTGAGCAGGAAAAATATGTTTTCAAATTCGTTCCCCGACAACGGCGACAAAGATGTTTGTGCCAGAAATTGTTTCCAAGTCTAAAGAAACAGGCCAACACAATCTCAAATAAAATTCAATAAAGTAAACTAGGTTTTAGGGTTTCTTGAAATGTTTTCTTGGTTATAAATTTGGTGACAAACAGGGAATACACTCATGAGCCAAATAAGAACTGAATCATAAGCAAGAAAAGACAAAGATGCATAATATATTCACCAGTATCCAACAGAACACAATATTGAAGTTCATACATACAAGATAAGCATCACCGGCATACAAACATAGACCAGCAATGAATTTATCAGTTAAGCAACTAAACAAGTCAAAAATGAAGCCAAAACATGTACTGAAGGGTGTAAAAGATCATATATTTCATAATATGTCATCAAATACATATCAGAGTTATGATACTTAGCTCACAAATAAGTCCAAAAGACCTCCTGAAGTCCTCCCAAAGATCCAACCCCTCTTCTGTTCCCTTGTCCCTCTTTTATAATTACAAAGAAGTAGTTCCATCTTCCCTTCATTAGGTAGAAATTGAAACTACCCAGGAGTTACATTAACTAACTTTCAACTAATTGACTAAAAATAGCAAAATTGGATTCCTGGCAAATATGGCGAATTTCTGGAAAATAGGTGTCAAAGATACTTTCACATCTCTCAATCCCTGACACCTGTGTAAAAATTGAGAGAGGTTTTTGTGAATGGGTCCATGATGGACAAAAAAATCTCTTGGTTTTTAAAAATTAATCTCCAATCAATCAAAATATGCCCCGCAAAATGAACACTAAAACAAGAAAATATTAAATATTTAAAATCCCTGAAAAACAGGCTGCAAAGATTAAACTGAATCTTTCAAACCTTGATAGCTGTGAAAAAAATGAGAGAGTTTTTTTTGTATATGAGTATCTTATGAACAAAAACCTCTTTTGGTTTTCAAAATTTCCTCTCCATAAGCTCGCGGTCTACATTTGACTTCAATAACCCAAAACAGGAAAAAATGAGCAGAATTCTCAGTAATTTTTTGCATTTCAATATCCTCTTTTTCATCTGAAATTTCTTCTAGCATTGCTCTGCCCTACCAGTATTTGATCACTTCTAGTAATTTCATCATCATGTGCCTGATCATTGCAAGAACTACTGCTGTTGGCAGAGCTGGTTCTTGGACCTCCTGTATTCCATGACTGAATATCCACTGGCATATCTCTCTAATTATGATCATGCCATTCTTCTTTTTCCAGCATTCTCCGTCTTTCTCAAAGATATTCTAAATATTTGTTGATCAACTCATGTTTTTTAAAGTGTTCACCCTATAAACAAATATTATAAATATACATTCTCTGGTATCACTACAGTTTGTTTTTTAGTACAGCTGTCCAAAGAAATGGAATAATCTGAAGAACAAATATCAATGAACAGTAATCAACAACAATTGACTGCCTCATGTATATATCCTTTCACCTGTTGGGAAGTTCAATGAGTTAGTGGAATTAAATCATGGGTCCCTTGGATTGGAAGTACGATCATCTGAGTTTTTGGATAAGACTTATAAAATTCTTCCAGGATTTACACTCTAAAGCTGGTCATTGATCATATGCACCAAACTCTGGATGAAAATAATGGGCTAGTTAACAGAATCATTAGATGTAAGATAGGGAAACCACATAAGAACCCTTCAAATATTTTAAATGCTTAATAATAGCTGATCTCAAAGATGGACAGAGAGCTGAATCCATGAAACTGCATGTGAAGTTGGGTTTGTCTAGTGTTGAATTTTCAGTGGACTCCTTTTTACAAGAAGCATCCAAAGCCACATTTAGACCATATGAAAGTGACTCTGTCACAACATTTGTCTCAAAATTTTCCTCACTTGTACCCATTGCTATACAAATTCTGCTGATAATCCAAGGAGGAAGAAATCCCTCTTTAATCTCAATAGTATATGACACATTTGTGGATTCTATAGAAGATTAGTTCTCTGTAGAATCAAGATTTTGTACAACAGCCCTTATAGACGGTTTACAAACAGTGTCTACCCGTTCTGGCAAATGAAGTGATGCATTCTGAAATGGCACTGGTGAATTCAATAATGGAACATCAACAGAATCCACTGAGCTGAGAAATGACCCTGGATTTATTTTCTCAAACTCAGATAACTCGTGCAAATATTGTATTGTAGCTTTCTCCATTTCTATGTTTCTGCAACACCACCATGAGCAGCAGACAATGCCATAGTAGAAATAAGGGAAGATGGAAACATAGATTGCGGGTGCACCCACGAGTGTAATGCTTTCCAAAAGGAAATCTCCTTTTGTTGGGAGAAGTGTGAGCAAGGATTATATTTTGTATCTCCCTTATCACATGCAAAATCAAATGGAAACATGAATTCCTTCATCCCCATATACTTACTAGTATTACTCAGCATATGGCACCAGTTAAGTGAAAAGGAAGAGATTAGGCAAATGCTAACTTTCAAGCTCAGATCCAAAGGTACTTTGTTGCCAACTATTGGCAAATCCTGTCCAAAACTGTTAGCATGTAAGAATGATCCTAAATTTCCCAATAGACCTGGAGAGTCATGAGTTGAAGTGGCACCAGTTGCTACCTTATTATTTTTTGATCCCTTAAATGGATTAGCTATATCAACAGTCATTCTTAAAGACAAACCAACAGAGCTTGAAGAGAGCTCAAGAATATTGTGAAAGTTGTTATATTCTTGACACTTAGCCTTTTTATCAACGTTTTTATTTGTATCTGTACTATTCATTAAGGAATCAACATTACCATATTATGTATGATTTTCATTCCTCCTCCAAATAAATTTTGATGAAAGCTTCGCATCAAATAGTGTGGAATTTTGGTTGATCTCTTTTATATGTTTCTGAAACACAGGAGCATCCTTTAACCTGTCTTTAGAGCTAAGTATTTTGAGCCTGTCAGCAGGCTTTGTAACAGGATAAATATCAGCAACACGAGTGTCAATGTATCTGGGCGACCTGGACAATTCAATTTTTTTTAGACCCATCAACCACAGCATTATAGGACTTCTCTCCAGCAAGTAGATCATAATGTTTAATTTAGAACCTCTTTCCTGAAAGTCTTGCCTGATTTCGCTCACTGTCATCATTTGCCATAAATTTGCATACAGTTGCCAGAATCTCCCTCACATGAGACTAGACACCTGTTTACATGAAAAAAACTTGGCAAAACATATATCAAACATGACCAATGAAGTATTTAACACTTTAGGAACGAAATCCCCAAAAAATCGGACTGAAAAATGACCATTCTGGCAAAAAACGATTTTCCTATAGCGCTGCAGTGTAATTTTTTGGCCGTTGCGCTACAGGAATATTTTAAAACCAATTTTGGCACTTTTTAGTCATTAATTCCATTTTGAATGAGGTTTTTATGGTAAAATTTGATTATGGTGTTATTTGTGAACCAATTAATCCATATAAATCCTTTAGAACCCTTCAGAACCTAAAGAAACAAAAAATAATAAAAATTTAAAGGTAAAACTTCGAAAATTTCACTTAAAACCAAAAATTTTCTAAAGTAGGTAAAAGAGCAGACGTAAGCAAATGAGCAAACTTAAAATAAAAATGACAATCAAAATATAAAATTGAAGAAAACAAGTTCATGACTTAACAATGACGACGACGATGATGATGACATCGACGATGATGATGATGATGATACAGATGATGACCATGATGATGAAGACAATGATGATCTATTGTTGTTGATGACGATGATGATCATGGTGATGAAGACGATGATGATGATAATGATGAACATGATGATGATGATGATTATGATGATCATGATCATGATAATGAATACGATGATGATCAACATCATGGTGACGAAGAAGATGAAGATGATTATGATGGTTGTGATGATGATGATGAGGATGATGATGATGATGATCATAGTGATGAAGACGATGATGATGAACATCATGATGATGATGATAATGATGAACATGATGACGGTGATGGTGATGAACATGATGATGATGATGAAGACAATGATGATCATAATGATGATCATCATCATCATCACGATGATGATTATCATGATGGTGATGATGATGATGATGATGATGATGATGATGATTATGATCATGATTATGATGATCATGATCATGATGATGAAGACGATGATGATCAACATGATGATGATGATGATGATGATGATGATTATGATGGTTATGATGATGATTATGATGATGATGATGATGATGGTTATGATTATGATGATTATGATGGTGATGATGATGATGATGATGATGAACATGATGATGGTGCTGATGATGAACATGATGATGGTGTCGATGATGATGAACATGATGATGATGATGATGAAGACGACAACGACGACGATGATGATGGTGATCATGATGATCATGATCATGATCATGCTGATGATTATCATGATGGTGATGATGATGATGATGATGATGATGATGATGAACATGATGATGGTGATGATGATGATGAACATGATGATGATGATGAACATGATGATGATGACAATGATGATGATGAAGATGATGATGATGAATATTATGATGATGATGATGATTATGATTATAATGATGATGATGATGATGATGATGATGATGATGATTATGAGGATTATGATGATTAGGATGATGATGATGATGATGATGATGATTATGATTATGATGATTATGATGAGGGTCATGATGATGATGATGATGATGATGATGATGATGATAATGATGAAGATGATGATAATGATGATGATGATGACTATGATAATGATGATGAGGGTCATGATGGCGAAGATGAGGATGGTGAAGATGATGATGATGAACATCATGATAATGATGATGATGATGATGATGATAATGATGATGATGATGATGATGACGATGATGAGGGTCATGATGGTGAAGACGATGACGATGAAGACAATGATGATGATGACGATGATGATGATGATGATCACGATGAACATCATGATGATGATGGTCATCATCATCATGATTATGATCACGATGAACATCATGATGATGAAGACGGTGATGATGAATATCGTGATAATGAGGATGATGATGATGATGTTCACGATGATGATCATCATGATGATGAAGACGATGACGATCGACATGATGATGATGATGATGATGAAGATGGTGATGAAGATGATCAACATGATGAAGATAATGGTGATGATGGTGATGATGGTGGTGATGATGATGATGATGATGACGATGAAGATGATGATGATGAAGATGACGATAATGATGATGATGATGATGCTGACGATGATGATGATGAGGGTCATGATGATGATGATGATGATGATGAGCATCATGATGATGATGAACATCGTGATAATGATGATGATGATGATGATGATGATTATGATGATGATGATGATGATGATGACGACGACGATGATGATGATGAAGACGACGATGATGATTATGATGGCGATGATGATCATGATGATGAAGACGATGGTGATCAACATGATGATGATGTTGATGATGATGATGAGGGTCATGATGGTGAAGACAATGATGTTGAAGACACATGTTCCTTACTCACTATCCCTCTATGAATTACTCACTTGTGCATGATGATCATGATGATGAAGACGGCGATGATGAACATAATGATGATGATGATAATGATCATGATGATCATGATCATATGATGAAGACAATGATGATCAACACGATGATGAAGAAGAAGAAGATGATGACAATGATGATTAACATGATGATGATGATGATGATGAAGATGATGATTATCATGATTATCATGATGATGAAGATGATATTGATGATCAACATGATGATGATGAACATGATGATGATGGTGATGAAAATGATGATGATGAAGATGATGGTGATGATCAAGATGATTATGATGATGATGATGACAATGATGATGATGAACACCATGATTATTAAGATGGTGATGATGAACTTCATGATAATGAGGATGATGATGATGATGATGATGATGGTGATGAAGATGATCAACATGATGAATATGATGGCGATGATGGTGACACCATCCATCTCTCTCTCTCTCTCTACATGTGTGAACCTACACCTTTCTCTCCTTGTGTCTGTTCCCCCGTCTCCTCTCACACACAAACACCTTCTATCGCTCCCTAAAGATCTCTTTCCTTCACTCTATCTTCATCCCTTCCTCACCCCCCCTCCTCCCTCTCTATATTATTCTCTCTCACACTCTCTCCACATCATTCTCTCTCTCTCTCTCTCTCTCTCTCTCTCTCTTCTATTTTTTCAACTTATCCCTTCTCCTAAACCCCCTACCTCATTATGACCCCTATTATATGTTTTATCGCATCTTGTTCCCATCTCTTCAATTCCCCCCTCCTTCGCCTCTCTCATCCAACACATCTTAATCCTCCTCTAATACTCCATATCCACTTTTCCATTCACCAATCCGCTTTCTCATCTAACCATCACCCACTTCCTCCCCTCCACCTTATCCCCCTTTCTCCACTCATATTTACAACATCCCACTAGGACCTTGACCATTCCTAACCCCCTCTAAACTATTAACCATCCCCACTTGAACTTCCAACACATTCCTAGGACCTTGACCCTTCCCCACCCCCTCTAAAATATTATCCATACATTTGATATGTTACATATAGTGCTAGATTTTTATCTCTACAACACATGTTCATGTCTTATAGTTACATAACGCATTCATGTTTTATAGTTATATAATGCGCACACGTTTTATAGTTATATAGCACATTCACGTTTTGTAGTTATATAACGCACACGCATTTATAAATTCTACAAGGTGGGAAATGTAATTTGAATTTAAACATGCCAATTCACTTGCTCGCATGTCATCAATATTCTTATGTGTACGGTGTGGAATTTTCTTTGGTAATACCAAACTTGTGCTATGGTACATGATAAACCATAGCTAATTGGGCATTTCCCCCATTTTCTGAAGAAGTTGTTGTTTACACACTCGTTAGAGTATGCTACACACAATCATTTTTGACGAAATATTAAACATAAATAGGATTTTTTATGCAGATTCTAAATATATAATTTTTATTTAAAAATATTATATTTTCCTATTTGTTTTCAATTTCTATTGTTTCCTAACTCCTTAACTCAGAATACATGTAGTTAGTGTTACTCCCATAACTTTTTCAATTCGTAATCGTTTTAAAAAACAATTATATTGTGCACTAGAAGACACTAACCTCTACATTTGATAAAGATCCCATTTCATGATTATGTCATTAAGACCTTCAAAGGTTGCACCCACAAAAGACGTACCATTTTTGAGGAATGATCACTTAGATAATTAAAAAAAAAAAAAAATTACTAAATTTATTTTCGAAAAATAGTGTTGCACTAGTGTTATATGTTCTCTACATGCCTGGAAAGTTTTGTATCCCGAAAGAATCATTTAGGACCTCAAAGGCAGCACCCACAAAAAAATATACCTTATCATTTTCCTTAAAAAAAGTGACTGTTAGAAAAAATAAAATTTGACATAGTTATAAAAAATTTCAATACATAAACTTTATATATTTGGAAACATGATTCAATTTACTACATTTAATATTTTTTACTTGAAGCAAGATATTTCGTGTAAGTATCTAAAAAAAACAATTAACTTGAGGGGTTGCTTATTTTTTAGTTTTCTATTGCATATAAAATGCCAAAAGTGACCCTCATTAGCTTGCACTATCCCATCAGTGTTGGTGTAAATTCTTGTAGGTGAAAATAGTTGCAAACTAACACTTGGATGTAGTAACATCTGCTATCTATCAAACTATTAAAGGAAGGACTAAGCTGCACAAAACTCTTGTGATCTTTATATATACTTTGATCAACTATAGAATCCCTTGACACATTTTTTCTGATTACACATTTTCTTCATGATGTCCCTTGATATGATCAGTTTTTGTAATATTAAACAAATAATAGATTTGGGGAATCAAATTATGTACAGTGACTTACAAGTTCATCTCATATTTTGAGATAGTGTTTTACTAAATTAATTGAGAATATTGGAAAAGGTTTTAAAAAGTCAATCCATTAATGTATCAATTTTGTATTCTAATTTTATGTTTGAATGTGGAGTATTACTTGAGATGTTCTTTGTGGGTGCTCACATGAAGTTGGTTCCACTTTTTGGTGCCACTTAGGAAATCAAAAACACACTTCCGAAGTGCAAATCAAGAACACATATGCGTTATTGATAGTACGTTCGGAATAAACCGAGCCCAAACACAAGGCTAAGGTTCATGAAAACATATTGCGTATGCGATATATCGCATATGCGTTTTGTAATGTTAAATATCGCATATGCGATATGAAACATTTACAAAATGCATATATGCGTTTTGTAAATGTTGCATGTCGCATATGCGATATATGCGTTTTGTAAATGTTGCATATCGCATATGCAATATTTAACATTATTGTTGGAAGGATTTTTAAATGATCATAATGGATGTGGAAGACACGGTTGATACCTATCCATACTAATGATACCCATCCATGCATCATGTTGGTTGCTTGCATCCATACATCATGTTGGTTCCTTGCTTCATGCTTCAATCTTGCTTCATTAAAGGTGATGGTTCATGGGATGATATGAGTAGGGTGGATTTTTTAGGTTTCATGAAGAAACCATTGTGGAGGATATACAATCTAAAGATATTTGAAATGTAGAGATTGAAAGCCATGATTTTAGAGTAACCATTCAACAACCCTTCCATCTCACTCTCTTCTTCCACTACCTTCCCAATGAAGGTTTCCTACTTCCAAAAACACCCAATCAATCATTTTCATTTTGATATTTGCATTGGATGGACTACAATAGCAAGGTCCAAAACATATCTATAGACTTTCCTAGAATTTATTGTTCATACAAAACAATATGGCATAAATGAAAAATGTGAATTATATATATTGTTCTATTCGAGTTTGTTTGAATAGAATGTTTGTGCCAATATCGTAATCTCAGAAGGAACAAGATCAATCATATAATTTCTCATACCCTCCATAGTATAATGAGCTTTGAATGACACTCTTTTCATCCTTCCTACTCTTTCCAACCTTCCATCAAGTAGTAGATAGGAAAACCTAAATTTTTCTTCATTAACATATGAGCTATTAATACACAATAATCCATTTGGTATTGTATCATGAATTATTCCAATTAAATTATATCTGGATAGAACAAGGAATGTAATAGGACTCAGAAATGTTTCTTACATACCATAAGATATTTAGTGCTTGTAAGTTGAAAGCAGTATGTGCAAAGGGAAATAATGATCAATGCTATTAAATAATAACAAAATAGTGATATTATCTCCACAAAGTAGTATGTTAACATTGCGTAGTACATATGGCTAATAATGGATCTCCACAAAGTGCCTAGAAAATATACACAAATGATACCACATATTACCCTTGATAAAAAAAAGAATGCAATATAGTGTTTCTTACTTTTTAATCCATTAGCGAAAATATGTTTTATTATCTTAGATACCGAGGTTACACAAAGATATGGGTTATTTTTCTTTGAGATAATTTCTATAAATATATAATATAGTTCCCCCAAGACTTTCCTATTCTTTAATTCTTCTTATTAGAATCTTCTATCATCTCAAAGAAACACAATTAAAATTTTATTGTCCACCCAGCTGGGCTTGGATCCTTTTCCTTCTTGAATGGCAATATTACGAAAAAATTGAGTTCTTCCTTTGTAACATCATCTTTCAAATCCTTATTTCCCTTATCCTCCATCATTTTCAAAAACAAAGAGACAGTATTCAATATTTCAACAATATTTTCCCTTAAATGTTCTTGGAAGTTACTAAAACAATTTACTCTTGCATATGATATTTCTCCAAAAAACAATTTACTATATATATTAGTTCCTTACTTTTCAATATCGCATATGCAATATATCGCATGTACGATATATATCGTAAGTGAAATATATCGCATATGCGATATTGAAAAGAAAAGAAAAATAAAACAGAGGCCGCAGGCCCCTCAAATCTCATTTGCACAGGATCAAGACAGCGAAAAACCTCAAGGGAGAAATAGCGCAAGTGCGATTTACGTTTTAGCTTTTCGAGGTCGAGTTTGAGGTGGATTGATCCAATGGAAGGTAAATGCTAGATTATTCTTTTCACTTAGTCTTCCATTCTTTAATTTTTTCCATAATTTCATTGTTTTTATAATTATTTTAAACAAATTTAAAAAAAAATTGAATGTTCAATCAAATAATGATTAAAAGTAAAATAACTTGTAGTTTTTTGTTTAAATATTAAGAGACAACACAAATTAACAACACAATGTGGAAAACCCATTCTCTAATAACACACAACAATCTAACCCACAACCTAATCCAAACCCAAACCCAAACCCGGAGGGAGAACAATATAGAAACACACTGATTATTACGTGCTTGGCATCATTGAGGAGCCTTAGCTCATCTATTAGAGGGGGGGATCGTTTGAGAGAGTATTTATCCAATGCCTTGGACACAATAATAAACACAATTTTCGAATCCCAAGGAGCTCTCTACAACATTACCTCGTACAGAGAATCCAGGAAACAATACTACTTCAATGGATTGACTCATAAAGACACTAAAGCCCTTAAAATTACAAAAGACCAATTATTTTGATTATTCTGTGACCCTAGCACCAGATTGGTTCCACCCACCAGTCGAGCACACATTTCTGTAGACTGATGCATTGAACCAAATATAAAGGCCAATTGGATGGATCGTTGGTATATGGTCTTCGATGAAGACCCCCATGGGAATAGGGACATCCCATTTTATTTCCTTAGGAAGTTGTATGCAGAATTCATCCTAGGGAAACATGTTAACTACTTCAATCTCTTAGCCAACCAAGGTGTTGGTCATGGGATGCCCCAAGATAGGGAAGGTGCCAGGATAGATCCTAACCATGTGCCATGCCCACCACGCACACCAAAACCCCCTCGGGTATATCCTCCTGCAGGTCCTATGATTGAGTATACACAGGAGGCATTATTTGACATGGCAGATACATTGCTTGAGCATGGGACTAATGTCCAAGGCAATGTAGACCAAGGGGCTCGCACTTCTATGGTGGGCCCATCTACAAATCATAGAGGAAATGCAGAGTCTTTAGAGCGTCATGTTACTCCACACCCTTGCACATCGTGTGGAGGCATATGCTATGGCCTTTCTTCCGACTTCCGAGACGATGGATTACTTCGGTTTGTAAGTAAAACTCATTATTTTCATATTATATTTTATTTCATGTCAAAATGTTCAATTGTTTTGCAATTTATTTCTATTTAATTATCTAAAAAATTATGTGAACAAATATACAGCTGGTGTCCCATGCCACACCATAGTTGCATAGTCCGTCGATCAACGTTGAGAACATTGATGCAGCTGTCAATATTGCTTATGGGTTTGGTTCTTCACCAATAGGGGTAAGAACTATACTTGTTAATTTGTCAACTTTATTTACATATTTATAGTATAGATTGTAACATTCAATATGTATCCTAATTTTGATACAACATGTTTTATGTAGGTTGCCCAGGATGACTATATTGTATCGTAGCCTATTCCCTCTCATGCAGAGGTAGATTCGCAGACACAGGTATTATTTGAAATATGCTTTTAATTATGTTTCGCTTTATTTGGAAAAATCATTTTGTAGCTTGTATCACTTTGACATATGTTACTTTATGCAAGAACCTATTGTGACAGTGGTGCTTGAAGAGCACCAAAGCGAGGTTGTTGTCAACCCACCTCTTCCACCCAGACAAGTATGTATGTTTCACTTTCTTTGGTAGTTCATCATTTTCCTTCCAGGTAGTATATATATGTCTCTGATTCACTATTTTATATGAAATTGACATATATATGCTACTTTATATGCAGGCCCCTAGTGAGGCACCGTTGCGTGAAGAGCACCAAACTGGTGGCCCACCTTTGAACGAGCCAGCAGGTATGTTTAAGTAGATCGCTTTCTTTGTACGTTTGTGTACATATCTTGATTGTAACATTCAATATTGTTGCAGCTACAACAATTCTCCCAAATTTTTTAAAATTTTGGACCCTCCTTTTAATTTTTATCTTGCCTAAGATTGTTTGGATTGCTGAACTCTGTTTCTGTTTTCCCTCTACTACAAACTTGGATTGTTTGAAGTTGAAGTGAGGTCAACTATTTTCATGCTTTTCTGAAAACTTCTTTTTTTTGCCAATGCTTTGGACTGTGGAGTTTAAAGTTGATTTGAAAATGATGTCTTTTGATTTCTTTCATTGCTATTGAAAGTCTATTTGTGTTTGAATCAAAACTTTAGTTGTCTATGCAGCCACCATTTCAGAGGTCTTGTCTTTTGTCTCACCGATAGTACAGAGTTTTTGTGTCTTGAACCGTCGATACATAGCCTTCAAAGTTTTCGATCGTTGTTATTTCTTGTTATTACAGAATCCATTGTCCATCCACCTTCCGCCGTTGCAGCTATGTATTGATCTATCCTGCTGATGCTTTATTATTAGTCTTTCCGATCCCCGATGCTTGGACGACAGTTGTTGTTGTTTTATTTTGCCGACGATTTTCATTTGATCGTGGAAGCCCTTAGCCTATGCAGTTTTCACCGTTGCGGTGTTTTAGTGAACTAACCACCCGACGTTTACATCATTCCATTCACCAACGAGGATTTTTTTCTGCCCGTTGCTACAGTATTTAGTCTTTCTGACATCGATAGACTTAATAGTCTCATGGAACTCATTATCTATCTGAAGCCCATCATTGCGGCTGCAAATAGGACTATTCTTCCGTAGTCCTTAGTTCTTATGCTCGTCGATATTTTTATGTTGATCGTGGAAGCCATGGTTTGTATGGTTTTCGTCGTTGTGGTGGCTTAATGAATTATCTGCCCGATGCTTAGTATTCTTCCCGCCGGTGAGGTTTTTTCCCGCCTTTCTCATATGCTTTCACTGTGTTTTTTGATGGCAGTTACCTTGTTGTCTTTCATGCTTTCAGCAGAGGATGTCGATTTGGTCCAAATGCGGCCAGGATTGAGATAAAGAGTTCTCCTTTCTGGATCGTGGTTTTAGTTGGGTAGTGGGTTTAGAGGATTTTCAGACCTAGCTGTCAGGATTTTCTTTGAATTATCATGTTTTCTTTTCTTGCATTAACATTGTTTTGAATTCATTTTATAGAATGCATGTATTGATACAGTTCGTGTTACTTTAGTAAATCATAAATGGTCTAAAATCTGTTATTTTCATGATAGGACAATTACTGCAAGTAAGATGTGTTTAAAAGACCAAGTAGAAGGGAGGCAGCAAGGAAGGAAGTGGTTGAGGAACGAAGAAGCAGAAGCAGAGAAAAGAAGAAGAAAGTTAGGATCCAGCAAGGGACCAATGGATTACTGAGCATAATTAATAGAAGCAGAGGCCCAGGCTTGGGAAAGTTTGTTAGTTACCAAGCTGGTCCCTTTTCATAAAAGTGTTTTTTTAAATCTGAAATGTAATATTTGTATGAATCATGAGCACTCACAAAAGGACAAAATTGTGAGATTAAATGGTTGGGGGAGCCCAAAGGTCACCGAGGGGCAGCCCAAGAGTTTTGCTTGTAGTATAAGTATAGGAGAGTTAGATAGAAGAAGGGGCTTTTTCCCAGTTAGATTTGTGAAGACATATTGTAAGAAGAACTATTTCCTTTTGCAATAGATAATTACAATTTTCTTGTTGGAGAAAGCTTGGTGGAATGTTCAAATGTTGTGCTATGGATTTGTTGAAGAGGAACTATTTCGTTTTCAGCTTTGTGTCCATTAACTGTGAGATCATTCTAACTCTTTGAACCTATGTTCTTGAATGAATGTTCTCTGGTTTATTTTATGAAAATTTTGACTATGAGTAATGAATGTTGTGCATAAACAATTGGCTATCTGGTTGTTCAAATATCTTTAAATGTTCATGTGTTTTGAAAGAAGTATCAGCTATCTGTGATTTTTCATAATGCATGTACAAAATATATTACTCCTTAATGAATGATAATCTTGCTCCCTAGGGATAGGTTAGGTAGTTAGTTTTAATTTCTTATTGTGTGTGATTTAGATGCGAGAGAGTTTAAGATGAGAGGTAAGAACCTGCGCATCACATTGTGACCACTCCTCGTATTCTCTATCAATCTGCATTTTAGATAGGCACTTGCATATCCTACTCAAAAACTAAAAAAACACAAAAATATACACAGTGGACCAGGCCGCAACCAGTAAAACCTTTTATTTTTGTTACGTGACCTATGGTAGCTAGACCGTAAACTGGACGGATTCCCCATACCAAATAGTCACGGGCTAGTTGGGAACGTTGACTGGGGAGAATCCCTTGCTATTGTTTCCTGCAATTTTCTAGGCCTCAACAGTTTCTGGTGCTAGAAGGAGGGCCACCAGTGCATGGCTGGCCGGGGAAATACATTTCCTTGAAATTACTCCACCAGTGATAGCTTTGAAAGTAGTGTAGTTCCTGATCCAAATACTGAGTGGAATAGATAACATTTGTTTACTGTGGACAACCAAGTAGTCAATGATCTGATAAGACACACACGGGCTTATGTAAAGAGTATTGGAAGATTACCCACTATCCTTGATTTACCCCAAAGAGAATACAAGAAGAAGGACCATCCCATCTTGGAATATTCTGTGTTGGTTGGATATTTGGAAGAGTTAGTAGAAGTAGCTTTATAGGAAGTTGTTCAGCCTTTAAATCAAGTAGGCCCAAACAAACCTTACGGTGCGGACTCCTATTCCTTCACCCCTCACTCTCTACTCAAACTCATGGCAGGTGTAAACGTAAACCAGCCACCTAACCCACCAAATCCACCGCCGGCTTAGCAAGCCAGATCACCCTTGAACCTGACACCTCCATTTCATGATTTACCTCAATATTTTGAAAAGATGCTGCCCAAGTTTGATCCAAATGAGAAGATGTTAGTAGATGACCATTTACAAAGTTTTTATTTGGCAATAGAAGGATTGAGGGCCAGGGAGCATGAGGATGTCGTTTGTAGACTTTTTCTGCATACCCTTAAAGGAGCAGCAACATCATGGTATTTCGGTTTTCCTGAAAACTCTATCCCAGACTAGGATACCTTTGAAAGTATTTTTAGAAGTAAGTATGCAACCCAAAAAACCCATGCGGCTCTCATGAAAGGACTGTGCGCCTTAAAGAAAGAAAGAAAAGAGAAGGTGTATAGTTTTACCCAAAGATTCACAGCCTATCTTAAGAATTTTTATAAAGCTGGAAAACCCTCGGATAAAGTTCTGATTGAGTATTATACCTCAACTCTAGGACCTGAGTTGGCCATGTTTGCCAAAATGAAAGCTAAACCTACGCTAGCAGAGACTTATGAATAAGTGGAGAGAGTAGAGGCTGAAAAATAAAGCATCGAAGATTATCCTGAACGATCAGGAGAAAAAAATGTTGGGAGGAAAGCTTTGTCATTTACTAAGCTTAAAGAGGAGCAATCACTAGATTTCGAAGGAATGGAAAAGATGATGAAGAAGCTCTCTAACAGAATCATAGACTTGGAAAAGGAAAAGGAAGCCCAAAATTTCTATAAGCCTTATTACAAGAAAAGGGAAGATAACAATCAATCCCAACCCCCTCTGCACAACCTTGCATCTATGAACTTAACGGAGGTAGGGATGGATAATTTTTGCACTTTTCACCAACAAACCCATTCTGAAAAGAAGTGTCTGCAATGGATAAATTCAATGACGATGGTAATGAACCAGCTTTTGGATTCCAAGTTAACCGAGGATAATGATGAAGAAGGAAAAGACAACAATCAATCAACAGAAAAACAAGAGGATGAGGCCATGGTTTTATGGGATTGTGTATCGTTGTTTGACACTAAGGAAGAAAAGGATCTAAGGTATGAAGGTATCTTGGAAACAAATATAACGACGAGAAGTCAGGGGTTGATTAAGGAAAATAGTCTTGTGCTCCCAAAGATCAGGAGACTTCAAAAGAATGTTAAGAAATTTCAAAAAAACACCCAAGCTAATAAAATTGCGGAATTTACCATTACCAGTCAAAATCCTAGACAGATCAACATGCCTACTAAGCCCATTGAAGAAAAGATAAATAATGTTAAAACGAATCTCACAGAGCATAAGATGGATTATGACATTGTGGAGGATATCAAAAAGGTAAGGGCAAATATCTCGTTATTTGAGATGTGAAATGTGCCACAGCAAAAAGAAAAGTTATTGAAAGCACCTAAAAGATCGGAGGGGGATCCCACTGAAGAAGAAATTGGTGAAGCAAGTGTGGGAGGTAAGCCTAAATGTAAGACTCCACCTTTTCTTCTTAATTTTCAAATTTTCAACCACAACGTGCATAACTTCCTAGTAGACTCAGGGGCATCAGTCAACGTTATGCCACTGTCGGTCTGCAAAAAGATAAATGGGCAACATAAACCATCCACCTGGAGGGTTATTCAATTGGATAGAATGAATGTGAAGGTAATTGCAGAAATGGAGGATGTTCTCATTCGCTTGTCTTTAAATGATAAGGTCTGTCAATTCATTGACATTGTATTAGCTGACATACCTGAGGCTTATGGACTTGTCTTGAGTAGAGATTGGTTGGCAAAGCTGAGTGGATATTTTGCCTCGGACTGGTCACATATGTGGCCACCTTATAAAGGAATCCCAAATCAAATTAAAGTTTTAAGGGAGCCGCACATGAAACACAATGTTACTCAGTTTGAAGAAAAAAATGAACCAGTGAATTCTGTTTTGGGAAATTACTTTATTGAACTAGAAATGGGAAATTATCAAGGGGAAGAAGCCAGCGATACGTCAGATGCTCAGCCTGATCTCCTTCATTTTTCACAAGCTGATGAAATTGATTGTAAAATAGTAGAATTAGCTGTAGATGTAGATGTTAATTCTTGCGCAGTAGCGGTTAGCGATTTTCGGACGCTTTTCTTTGATGGTTCTAAAACTTTAGAGGGGTCAGGAGCCGGCTATGTCCTAATTGACGCTAAGAAGAACAAACATTTTCTTTCATGTAGGTTAGAGTTTGAATGTACCAATAACATAGCTGAATATGAAGCATTAGTTCATGGACTAAGAAAAGCAATTGAATTAAAGGCAAAAAATCTAGAAGTGCTTGGATATTCTGAAATAATTGTAAAACAAATTCGAAATCAAATACATTGCATTTATCCTCATTTAAAAGCTTATCAAAATGAAGCATGGGATTTACTTAAATGTTTTAATGCATTTAACATTGTATCGATTCCAAGACTTAAGAATGCAGCAGCTGACTTGTTGGCCACCTCAGCTGCGAGGCTTGTGCCCTCTAATAATCGGTGCTCTGTTGAATTGCTTTTCAGGCCTTCAGTTCTAGATATGATTACCAATCTACAAGTTTTTTATGATGATCAACAAATTATAGAATTCTTGACAAATGACGAGACCTTCAAAGGGGCAATTATTGATGATGAAGAACATCAAGCCGAGCTAAAATTTGATAATTTTATTGCTAAAGGAGTCAGGATTTTAGAGCGAATGTTTGATTTAAATGAGAAATTTAGAAGACCAGTGAATGTGAAGACTCATATCTCATCTCTACAGTTTGAGTTGATTAATTTCGGGACTGAAATTAGGCCTAAATATGTGAATATGGGAAAGTGTTGCTCCCCAGGTGAAAGGAATAAGTTTTTCAGTCTTTTCAAACAATACAAAGATGTTTTTGCCTGGACGCATGAAGATCTGAAGACATATGACACCAATATTATCCAACATGTTATCCCCATCAGATCTGGAATCAAACCTTATCAGCAGTCTTTAAGGAAAATGCATCCAAAATTAGAACCTTTAACCCAGAATGAAGTTAAGAAACTATTGGATGCTAGAATTATCTTCAAGGTTAGACACTCGAAATGGGTTTCAAATCTGGTACCGGTAAGGAAGAAATCCAGAGAAATTAGGCTATGTGTGGATTTCAGAAACTTAAATCGTGCTTCAGATAAAGATAATTATCCTATTCCACAAATGGAACAGATCTTGAAAATGGTTTCGGGTTCTGAACTATTCTCTTTATTAGATGGATTCTCAGGCTACAATCAAGTATTAGTAGATGAAGAAGACAGACTTAAAATGACATTCAGAACCACGTGGGGAACTTTTTCTTACAGAAGGATGCCCTTTGGACTCATAAATGCTTGAGCTACTTTCCATAGGGCTATGGACATAGCTTTCCACGGTCTGATTGGCCACAGTGCTGTAGTATACCTCGATGACATCATGATATTCTCAAAGAAAAGAGAGGAACACGCATTTCATCTAAAGCAGATTTTTGAACGCTGCCGAAAATATGGTATCTCACTTAACCCCAAGAAGTGTGTGTTTGCTGTTACAGAAGGTAAGTTGTTGGGCCACATGGTTTCTAAGAAGGGGATCTCCATAGACCCAGAAAGATTCAAAGCCATTGAACAGATTCCCTTACCCCATAATAAAAAGGGAATGCAATCATTTATGGGGACAATAAATTTCGTGCGAAGGTTTGTGCTAGATTTTGCTCAAATTGTTAAACCTTTGCAGCAAATGGTAAAGCAAAGTGTACAATTCAAGTGGACTGATGTAGAGAAGAACACATTTAGTAAAATAAAGACAGCTGTTGCGCATGCACCCTCCCTCAAAAGTCTAGATTTTGAGAAAGATTTTATTTTGTACACTTTCGCATCTGATGATTCACTAGAAAATGTGCTTACCCACAAGGAATATGGGGGAGATGAGTTCCCCATATCATTTATGAGCACCAGTCTACAAGGGGCCAAATTGAATTACCTAGCTGTGGATAAACAAGCTTATGCTATGTTCAAAGCGGTAAAACAATTCAGGCCATACATACTTAAGAACCGGACAAAGGTAATCGTTCCACACCTAGCTGTGAGGTCTCTTTTCATACAAAAAGAGTTAGGAGAAAGAAGAGGCAACTGGGTAATATCTCTACAAGAGTATGACCTTGAATTCAAGCTAGCCTCCATAGTTAAAGGGCAAGGATTGTGCAAACTAATGACTAAAAGTAAAGACAATGAAGAAAATAACTGGGAAAACAAAGATGAGTTACATTTGATGGATGTATGTCCTCTTTTCACAGCTCCGGACTCCTGATATCGAGACCTTGTGAATTACCTTCAGGCAGGATTGTTATCGGAACACTAGAATGCTAAGAAAAGAAGAGCACTGCGGCTTAAATCATCCTCATATTAGATGGTTAAAGGAATATTATTCTGAAAGAATTATGATGGAGTTCTTCTTAGATGCTTAGAGAGAGAATATGCGAAGAAGGTCATAATAGACTTACACGATGGGCCTATTGGAGGACATTTCTCTGGAGATACAACAGCCCATAAAATTCTCAGAGCCGGATACTATTGGCCCACACTATTCAAAGATGCACATGCCCATGTTAGAAAGTGCGACATCTGTCAAAGGTGTGGTGGAAGACAAGTTAAAGCAGCGGGACCATTAAATCTTGTAATGATAATAGAACCTTTTGAGCAGTGGGGGATGGACATCATTGGAGAGATAAAACCAAATTCTTCCTTGCAACAAAAATATATTTTGACAGCAACCAACTACTTCACTCGTTGGGTCGAAGCCATTCCGTTGCGTAAAGTAAATGAAGATGCGATCATGGACTTCTTGCAAGATCATATTATGACCAGGTTTGGAGTTCCAATTTCTTTAGTTTTCGATAATGCTACTTACTTTTCATCTATTATATTAACTACATTTTCTCATGAGAAAGGAATTAAGTTGCATTACTCTGCAAATTACTATCCACGGGGAAATGGTTTGGCTGAATCAACGAACAAGAATCTGATTAGGATTTTAAAAAAGACGGTGATAGAAAATTAGAGGAGTTGGCACTCAGCATTACCAAATGCTATTTGGGCTGATAGGGTCACCCCGAAGACTTCATTATGTGTGTCCCCGTATAACCTTGTTTATGGAAAAGAGGCCATTCTACCCCCCAATATCATGCTACCCTCTTCCATAATAGCTCAATAATCCAAAGGATTAGATAATGAAGTCTTGCAAATAAGGATACATAATCTTTTGAAGGAAGAGGAATCTAGATCCAGGGCCAGAGAACATTTTAAACAACAACAGGAGGTAGTAAAGAGATGGTTTGATAAACACAAAGCCGGAACAAAAGATTTTGAGGTGGGATATTTGGTTCTCAAATGGGACCACCCCCATGATGAGAAAGGAAAACACACAAAATTTCAACAGTTATGGGTAGGCCCTTTCCAGATTGCGGCAAAACTTGGCCCCTCAACCTATAAATTGCAAGATTTACAGGGGTGGGAAGAGAACTTACCAGTAAATGGTTTAGTTCTCAAATAAATTGATTTGGTTGTTCTTTTGTTTTTGTTTTTGTTCTTTTGTTTTGTACATAAATAAATTGATTTGGTAGTTTATTTTGATTTATTATATTTTTGTTTTTCTTTAGTCCATATTTTGATTGATTTCAATAAAAAGAGGCAAACTTTTGGTTGCATGGAGAGCATTAGAATTTCGGACTAACTAAAATCCTTGATTATAAGACTGTGTATTATGGTTTTATCTGATAGAATTTCTTCTAGTTTAGCAGTTTTCCTAAATGGATATGAACACATTGAAGTCCTGCTTAATCCTTGTAAAATAACTCAAGATTAAAAGGTCTAGTATACTATTTCGAGGCTCCATCCATCTCACACTTAAAAATGTCCTAGGGGGTGACAGCAAAAGACCCATGGAAAGGAAGCAGGGTAAACAGTATATTATATATAAATGATCCCATGCCAAGAATTGAAAGCCAAAAGGATAAGAAGAGTCAAAATTCCTAAGAAAGAAATATGTATCAAAACAAAGTACTAAATCATATGAGTACAAAATTGCCAAAATTTCTTCTCCATCCATGAGCTAAAAATTAAATATGTCTCTCACACAGACACTATGGATAGAGGAGCCTAAATAAAATTCAGAAAGAAAGGCAAGAGGAGGACTCAAAAGGACAAAATTCCAAAAGCACAAAAAAGGGGAAAAATGGCATGGGAATGAGGAACAAATGAATATTTCTGTTTACCATATGTTACAATCCTATGGTGTCCAAGATGGAAGCTACCCGAAGACAGAGGTAATAATGAAACTCATATTCCTGGCCTCAAAAGAGTTATCTTGACTTTAAAATCTTGGTTTCCATTTTCCTAAATTGGAGTATCATCAATGATTAAAAATACATATATTTTCCATTTGGGAAATCCATACATCTAGAAGAATTCAACATGTTGGTTTTATTGTCAAACAGTCTGTTACTTAAGGAAGAAATTGTCCAGAGATCTAGGTTCACCAGGTAGTCGCCAATTGTTGCAGCTGCAACAATTCTCCCAATTTTTTTAAAATTTTGGACCCTCCTTTTAATTTTTATCTTGCCTAAGAGTGTTTGGATTGCTGAACTTTGTTTCTATTTTCTCTCTGCTACAAACTTGAATTGTTTGAATTTGAAGTGAGGTCAACTGTTTTCATGCTTTTTGGAAAACTGCTTTTGTTTGCTAATGCTTTGGACTATGGAGTTTAAAGTTTATTTGAAAATGATGTCTTTTGATTTCCTTCATTGCTATTGGAAGTCTATTTGTGTTTGAATTGAAACTTTAGTTGTCTATGCAGCCGCCATTTTGGAGGTCTTGTCTTTTGTCTCGCCGATACTGCGGAGTTTCTGTGTCTTGAACCGCCGATACATAGCCTTCAAAGTTTTCGATCATTGTTATTTCTTGTTATTACAAAATCCATTGTCCATCCACCTTCTACTGTAGCAGCTACGTATTGATCTATCCTGCCGACGCTTTATGATTAGTCTTTCCGATCCTTGATGCCTGGATGACAGTTGTTGTTGTTTTTTTTTTGCTGATGATTTTCATTTGATCACGGAAGCCCTTAGCCTATGCGGCTTCCTCTGTTGCGGTGTTTTAGTGAACTAACCACCCGATGTTTATGTCATTCCATTCACCGATGAGGATTTTTTCTTCCCGTTGCTATAGTATTTAGTCTTTCTGACGTCGATAGACTTAATAGTCTCACAGAACTTGTTGTCTATCTGAATCCCACCATTGCGGCTACGAATAGGACTATTCTTCCATAGTCCTTAGTTATTCCGCTCGCCGATATTTTTATGTTGATCGCGGAAGTCGTGGTTTGTATGGTTTTTTCCGTTACGGCGGCTTAATGAATTATCTGCCCAATGCTTAGTATTCTTCCTATCGGTGAGGGTTTTTCCCACCTTTCTTGTATGCTTTCACTGTGTTTTTTGATGGCGGTTACTTTGTCATCTTTCATGCTTTCAGTGGAGGATGTCGATTTGGTCCAAATGTGGTCGAGATTGAGATAAGAGTTATCCTTTCAGGATCATGGTTTTAGTTGGGCAACGCGTTTAGAGGATTTTCAGACCCAGCTGTCAAGATTTTCTTTGCATTATCATGTTTTCTTTTCATGCATTAACATTGTTTTGAATTCATTTTACAGAATGCATGTATTGATATAGTTCATGTTACTTTAGTAAACCATAAATGGTCTAAAATATATTATTTTCATGACAGGATGATTACTGCAAGTAAGATGTGTTTAAAAGACCAAGTAGAAGGGAGGCAGCAAGGAAGGAAGTGGCTGAGGAATGAAGAAGCAGAAGCAAAGAAAAGAAGAAGAAAGTTAGGATCTAGCAAGGGACCAATGGATTACTGAGCATAATCAATAGAAGCAGAGGCCCAGGCTTGGGAAAGTTTGTCAGTTACCAAGCTGGTCCCTTTTCATAAAAGTGTTTTTTTAAATCTGAAATGTAATATTTGTATGAATCATGAGCACTCACAAAAGGAAAAAATTGTGAGATTAAACGGTTAGGGGATCCCAAAGGTCACCGAGGGGCAGCCCAAGAGTTTTGCTTGTAGTATAAGTATAGGAGAGTTAGATAGAAGAAGGAAAATTTTCCTAGTTAGATTTGTGAAGACATATTGTAAGAAAAACTATTTCCTTTTGCAATAGATAATTACAATTTTCCTGTTGGATAAATCTTGGTGGAATGTTCAAATGTTGTGCTATGGATTTGTTGAATAGGAAATATTTCGTTTTCAGCTTTGTGTCCATTAACTGTGAGATCGTTCTAACTCTTTAAACCTATGTTCTTGAATGAATGTTCTATGGTTTATTTTATGAAAATTTCCATTATGAGTAATGAATGTTGTTCATAAACAATTGGCTATCTGGTTGTTCAAATATCTTTAAATGTTCATGTGTTTTGAAAGAAGTATCAGCTATCTGTGATTTTTCATAATGCATGTACAAAATACATTACTCATTAATGAATGATAATCTTTCTCCCTAGGGATAAGTTAGGTAGTTAGTTTTAATTTCTTGCTGTGTGTGATTTAGATGCGCAAGAGTTTAAGACTAGAGGTAGGAACCTGTGCATCACATTGTGACCGCTCCTCGTATTCTCTATCAATCTGCATTTTAGATAGGCACTTGCATATCATACTTAAAAACTAAAAAAACTAAAAAATATACACGGTGGACTGGGCCGCAATCGGTAAAACCTTTTATTTTTGTTACTTGACCTACGGTAGCCGGACCGTAAACCGGACAGATTCCCCATACCAAACAGTCACAGGCTAGTTGGGGACGTTGACTGGGGAGAATCCCTTGTTGTTGTTGCCTACGATTTTCTAGGCCTCAACAAATATGTATCCTAATTTTGATACAACATGTTTTATGCAGGTTGCTTAGGATGAGTATATTGTATTGCAGCCTATTCCCTCTCATGCAGAGGTAGATTCGTAGACACAGGTATTATTTGAAATATGCTTTTAATTATGTTTCGCTTTCTTTGGAAAAATCATTTTGTAACTTGTATCGCTTTGACATATGTTACTTTATGCAGGAACCTATTGTGATAGTGGTGCTTGAAGAGCACCAAAGCGAGGTTGTTGTCAACCCACCTCTTCCCCCCAGACAGGTATGTATGTTTCGCTTTCTTTGGTAGTTCATCATTTTCCTTCCAGGTATTATATATGTCTCTAATTCACTATTTTATATGAAATTGACATATATATGCTACTTTATATGTAGGCCCCTAGTGAGGCATCGTTGCATGAAGAGCACCAAATTGGTGGCCCACCTTTGATGAGCCAGCAGGTATGTTTATGTAGATCGTTTCTTTGTACGTTTGTGTACATATATTTCTTTGATTTGGTGCTTGAAGAGACCCAAATTGGTGACCCTCTCCCCCCCAAGGTACATGTATATTTGTTGACATTGGCATATATATATGCAGCCTGATAGTGAGCAAGTGGTGCAAGAAGAGCACCCAATCAGGGTCGTTGTGAGTGAGGCACTAGGACCCCCGATTACTTACTCACGTACAGTAAGTAGAAATGTTATTTTGGTTTCAAGGAATTTGAACAAATGTATATAGAATTTTTAAAGGTTGGTAAATTAACTTACAAATGTTTGTTTTTCTGCAGTCTCCACTGATGAGACCTATCCCTCTTGTTCAGCAATGGGGATCACCAGTGAGCAGTGGAAAAAGAAAGCTACACTTCTCCGAAGACTCTGGCAGTGGCAGCGAAATGGGGGATAACTAGAAAAAATGTATAGGGGGCATACATAGATGTAAATTTTTGTTCATATGTACACACATATGTACTTTTTGATCCACTATTTTGTATTATGGCAATTTTTGTACAACATTATTGCTATACATATATAATATAAAGCAAGGTTCAAATTTATACACATATATGGTTGACTTGATCTTGGAACATGATATCATGGTTGACTTGGTCTTGGAACATGATATGTGTGATTCACCTATGTGATATAATGGTATGTGTGGTTCGTGCATGTATGCTAACTTAAATGAATTTCCAATACTTAAAGGAAGAATTTAAATGACTCATCAACTTTTTAACATCATATACAATTCTAACATACAATAACATACCCTAATTTACACACAGTAACACACACTAACATACTCTATAGTTCTAACATACATAGAATAACATACTCTACATTACCCTACGACACTAACATCATACCATACTATGATACAATAACATGTACCATAACATAACATACTAACAATATGTACCATTTAACACTAAGTCATGCATGCATGTGTAATATATACCATATCATACCCTACAATACCCTATGATACTAGTTCATCATACCATACTAACATACATCATGTACCCTACAAACCCTAAATTGGTTGAAGTAAACCCTAGTTGGTGCATGCAAATTTGTGTTCATGAAAGCCTAGTTGGTGCATGCAAGTATTGGTGATCATGTGTTTCTAGTTCCCTCTCCTAACTTGCATGATTGCTCACTAATCCCTAGTTCCATCTCATACCTTGGTAACCCTAGTTGTAGCATGCAAATTGTTGTTCATGAAAGCCTAGTTGGTGCATGCAAGTATTTGTGATCATGTGTTTCTAGTTCCATCTCTTGACTTGTGAATTTCTCACCAAACCCTAGTTCCATATCATACCTTGGTAACCCTAGTTCCACCATGGGCATTTAATTCCATCTCATCAAAATACCCCAATAGATAACATGAGACAAAATAATACTGTTGGCTATCATGGGCAGACCTGGGTTTACTATGTTTAACCAACAACACCCCTAGCTCACTGACCCTTTCGACGACAGACAGGGAAGCGGCCTGAAGTCTCACCAGAAATGATTCTAATGGGTTGGCCAAGGAATCGAGCATCTTGGACCAAGTTCTGTGGCATCCTACTTGCGCCTCGCAGCTTTGCTAGCCGCGAAGTCTCTTTCTCTGCGCGTTGCATGACCCTCCGCTCATGTTGCATGATCTCCTGACCTCGCAGCTCTTCTAGCCACGAGATCTCTCTCTTCCCGTCGCACGGTTCCCTTTCCACGTTGCGCAACTTCCATCGACTCACGATGACTCTAGCCTTATCACATCTCTGCGCACCAGACAACATGTAACTTCTTTCCAACACTAAGTCCTTAACCTACGGTATCGCGCACCGCAGCTCCTCTACCGATGCGGTATCGCCTCCCTACGATATCCTACTCTCGCGGATCAGCGCACTTAGCGTTGTTCGTGTCGACTTGCAGGACTCAACATGACAGGCTGTTTAACACTCCGACTAGTGACTGCTTCAAGCAAAGCATAAATGAACCCGCATACAACATGCCAAATACTTCAATGTATATCTATCCTTCTATATTACTGTGAACTGAATAACTCATTCATACATTAAACTCTAAGCAAAGTCTTATATACTAACTGTTAGATGCAACAAGTAAACACAACACATAACTCAATCACATAACACTCGATTTTAACGTGGTTCACCTCCAGGATGGAAGTTACGTCCACCGAACTGTGTTTCTATTATAGCTCAGGGGAAGGTAAACACAGTTTTGCTGCACCGCATATGCAGCTTGAGATCTTCTCTCTTAGAACTCTTTTCTATCTCTATATTGTCTCTCTTACAATATACTCTTCCCTCTCTATCAATCCCTGCAGATCATTACATGCATGCTCTATGATCCAGCTACTGGTTACAGTAAGATACTACAGCTAATAACAGAACCAGAGCTCAACTCTATTACAATACAAGGTAGCTGTGAGCTAACAGACTCAATGGCTAACTAGCTTGCTGGATGGCTTAGACTGCTCAAAATGCCAACCCACCAACATTTTACAATACAAAATACATCCCTTTATATGCGGCCCGAAGGTCTCGCCATTACAACACTGTGGGCCTGTCCCAACAGTAACCCAAACCCTAACTAGTGACAGTTGGTGTATCTGTACTTTGAGGTAGTCGCTATCCGTCACACCATAGCTCTCTGTAGTCTTCCATGCTTCCCAGCGCTGACCATGGGTACCGGCGCTGCTTCCCTGGCTATCCTTTGTCTTCAATGCCTCAGCCTCATTGCTCCTTTTCCTTTATGAGGGTAGCTGAGCCCTCTTGTCTTCCGCCGCTGCCTTCAATGTAGTGGGTGAGCTCTCTCATCTCGGACTCTCAATTACCGTCGTCTTCCTTGACTTCTCTATCTTAAAAATCATGGTTTCCGGCTCTGCTCTGCAGCTGGAAACCTTCTACGGCGTCGTAGCTCTATCTTGTCTATCCGCCAAAACTGTCTGTCCACTAAACTGGCAGCTTCTTCTGTAGCTGCGGGACCCTGCTCCAACAGTACCCTAACACTTACTTGTGGCTTGTCCCCGAGCCACTACCCACAGGCTTCTCCTGCTGTAGCTTCTCCCTGGCTTCCTGCGAAGTCCGTTGCAACCTATCGTGAAGTCCTGCGACTTCCTTCTGCATCACTTTGAAACACTCTCGTGCCGAGTCAAGCAAATCTTGACTAATATTGGCGTCTTCTATTGCGTCAGTTTCCTCTCTAGTGGTAGTGAACTCCTTCATTTTCTGCTCAACCGTATCGACTAACTCAGTGATTTGCTCCTGGTAGGGTTGAAGCAGGTCATTGATGTGTATCTCCTTTGTTCTTAATCACTGTGCCTCCTGCTGCAAGCGGTTCATCTCCTTAGTCTTCATCATCTTTTGAAGAGCTGCTAATCTCTTAATTTCTTCTTTCATTGCCGCTATGGTATTCTCTATCTGCTGAATATTTTGCTGGATTTCTACTTTCTCATGCGGTTGATCCAAGTCCGACCATGTGTTCATCGCATCATTTAGTACTGACAGTGCGTCGTTGATGCGAGACTACATTTTTGCTGAAATGAGTTGAAAGGCCTCGACTCTCGCTTTCTTGTCTGCCTGGGAAGTGTCTCGTGCATGAGCCTCAAGCTCCTCGATCTGCACTTGGTGGTCTTCTTCCATCTCGGCCTTTGCTTCTTCCATCCTGGCTACTGTTTCCTCCAGAGCCTTTGCTCTGTCTGAAACTCTTCTTACCTTCTGCAGAAGAGGCAAAGTGAATTCAATGTGGCATTGGGGTAACTCCAATGCGATGCTTTGTAGAACCTGAGAAAGGTCCTGTTCCCTTTCTTCATATGTTCGTAATTCATCTTCCTTCTTCTGAAAACTGGTGGCGAGTGCCGCATTCTTCTGCATCAGCTGTGTATTTTCTTGATAAGTCGCAAGCTCTCTACCTCTGAGCTCTGTGCTTAGTTGCTGTTGGATCATCTGCAACTGATCAATGTGAAAATCTGCTAGGTTAACATCAACAGGTTGCCTAAACTGTACTGGTGGATCCGTCATTGACGCAGGGAATTTGATGCTCCGTGGTGGAATCAAAACTGTGTTGAGATGACCCTTCGCTAGGATCTCTTCACGGGAGATTGACTGTTTCGAGCTTTCTCTTGCTGGCACCTTGCTCAACTGAGTGTGGATTATGGCAGTTTTCTCAGTCAGTGTCTTCAACTTGCCTAACTGCTGGTCTATGGCCCCCTGCAGCTTTCCCTGCGATGCTTGCATCGCCTAAAATGTGTCGCTCATTCTGTCCCTTATTCTTACCGTGATTTGGTCATAGTCATCAGCTGTCAATTTAATCTCCCCAGTTGGGTTTGTAACCTTTTGTTTTTTCTTCATGGGCTCCTCCTCTGATGTATCCTCTTCATCCTGTGTCTGGGTTTCTACTCTATCTTTACCCTTGTCTACTGGGTCTGTCTGTGCAGCATCTGATTGTAGAGGTGTGGTATCTTCGTATTCTCACTTCCATTGGGCGTCAAAGTATTTAATGATGCCTTCGATATCCTGCACTCTCATCCTGAACCAGCTAGGATCCCAATCATCCCTTGTAGTCCTCTTTGGTCTCAGGTTGATTCTATGGCGGTCCACCATAAAATTAAGCTAAGCACCATATGCGTCTACAACCTCCTTGCTGATCCGTGGTACTTCTAGGACGATTTTCTTTAGCAGCGTATAGTATTCATAGAATACTATCGCATTGAGCTTTTTCTTTTCTGGGTGGTTAGTCTCCCACAGGTTTGTTTAGCGCACCCCTCTAGGCTCACCACTTGCTAGCTGCTTAAATTGGGTATGGGGCGGCTCCTTCCACCCTACAAATGTACAGAGTATAATCAACCATGAAAAATGAAAATGGTGGGTGGCCTCATCCTGTACCACCAAACAATCTGCCTAAAACATATTTAACAAAAATAAATACCAGTTGAACTGTTCCCCCTCTGCAACCTGTATAGCAAGTTTAATTACAGACCCTGTAACTTCCTTGGGCCGGACCTTAGTTAACAGTTTCCCTGCAAGAAAGCTAGCTATAAAGCTGAGTGTTTTTTCTGATATGCTTGCAATATCGTAAGCCCGACCTCCTCTCTATAGTTGGTACCTGGCAACTAGGGTGGGTGATAGCTTGGGTTCCTTGGTCTTTCCTATTTTATCTATCGTCGGGTCTTGACCAGTCTTGGATAGTTCGGTGATGCGATGTATGAGGTCAACATTCAGGTCGACCTTGTTACCAAGCCAAAGGTAACCTCCATGTAAACAAGATAGTAGGATGCGCACCACGGCATTAACCTCTGCGCTACGTCCGAAATGTGGTAGTCTCAATAGATTGAGCAGGCCTGAGCGCTCAAGGATCTGAACATGGTCCATGCGAATATAATCATCTGCACCTGTCCTTGGGTTCTTCTAAATTATAAGGTACTAGTCCGGCTGGAACTGGGGATATGTCTTAGCGTCGGCCAGGTTATAATCTATGAATTTAGCAACAGCTGCATATCCTAATAGGTCTCCATCTTCCCTTACTTGAGAATCAATCTGTGGTATGGGAACAGGAAACTTACCACTCTTGGGAATTTTTACTTCTGGTGCGCCTTCAGCTCGTGGCATAATGTAGTCTACTGTAGTATGAGCTTCTTCTTCCAACTCCAAATTAGATTCTTCTGCTATCTAAGACTAGCTCCTTGTCTGTGGCGGCTGTCTGTTCTGTGATGAACCTGGCTGGGCTCCCTTAGGCGCTATCGTCATAATACCTCTAAGGCCGTCATGCTCAAACCTTCTCAAAATGTCTTCTAAAGGTTCTTCCTAGGATAGAACCCACTTGGCGGAATTTCTTGGGCGTGCAATGGCTTCAAACTTTGGGAATCACAACACTCTGTAATTGGGTGAACTCTGCACAGGAAAATCTGAACAGCTTACTCTATAGCTCTTGGGATTTTGCAAGTGTAACCCTCTCGAATGATCATTTTATGCTTTTATGCCAAAGGCAGCAATCCCAGACGCAACGGTCATCTTGAATGGACCCATTAGTCATCATAATTGCATGGACGAGACCACACCCATCATCCGATCCTCAATAAATGGTGAAATCCGATCATGTTTCCCTCGAAGCGTGTGTGTACAGGCACTGGTCTTGTCGAAGATTTTCCAAATCTGGAAACTTAATTATGCTGCAGCCAAATCTACGGTAAGGGATACCGCTCATTTCCTCATTAATGGTCTGTCAGAGGGCGACATGACAGGCCCTCTGTCGGTTGCAAAACTGGATAAGTGGCACGGGGAAACATCGCACTGATGCGCTGAAACACCGCATCACCTGCGCAAACAAGCAAGCGTTTTTTTTTTTTTGCAAGCCACTCATGACTTGCGTAAAATGAACCGGCCTTATGCGATTCTTCATACTTATGATACCTGCCGGTGTAGACTAGTTCCCGGTGCAATGCCTCCTTTCAACTACACTGGACATCTGCACCACCATAAACTGGCTAAGCTAAGGCTGAGAGGTGGGGTGGCTATCACTATAGAGCTTAAGCTTACTTCCATTAATCAATGCGGGAAGAAGCTCCCCATTCAGCTGGCTGAGCTAAACGGCACCTCCCTCTGTAACTTGCTGTATCTGATATGGCCCTAGCCAATGCGTCTTGAACTTCCCTGGAAACTTAATGAATTTGTTGTCATAGAGGAGTACTAGGTCTCCGATCTGGAAAGTCTTACTCTTAATGTGTCTGTCATGCCAAGCTTTTTCTCATGCCTTCTGCACTTTCTGATGGAATCCGGTAATGAATCTATCTTCCTCTAAGGCAAGCAGCTGCGCTAGCCTTTCCTCCACTGTGTCTGTATCAGTCATCCAGGTGATTTGAGCGATTCGTAAGCTAGGAAGAGTATACTCTATAGGCATAACAGCCTCCTGTCCATACACCAAGCTGAAAGGTGTGTGTCCTGTAAGTTTCTTGCATGTGGTCCTATATGCCCATAATACGGCGTTAACTCTGAGGTCCCAATCATTCCTTTGGCTGTTGCAGATATTAGTAAGAGCGTTTTCTAAAATCTTGTTAAAGGCCTCCACCATACCATTATCCTGTGGGTGGTAGGGAGTGCTCTTATGGTGCTGAATCTGGAATTCTTCTGTCAAGGCCTCAATCATGCGGTTCAAGAAATGTGTGCCTTGATTGCTCATCAAAATTAATGGGCATCCAAATCTACTTATGATGTTCTCAAAAAGGAACTGTGCGGCTGTAGCAGCATCACAATTTCTTACTGCTTTGGCCTCTGCCCATTTGGTGAGGTACTCTATTCCAGTGATAATATATCTCGCACCAGTGCACTTTCCTTGTGGGTTGATAGGACCCACAAAGTCTATAGCCCACTTGTCAAATGCACGCAGCGTAACCTGCGGTCACAGTGGCATTTCATCGTGTCGCGAGGGTTTTCCTACCCTCTGGCAGATATCATAGCATCTGCACAAGTCCTTGGTATCCTTATGCAACATAGGCCACCATAATCCTGTGGCTAGGATTTTCTACGCAGTTGGCTTTCCTGCGAAATGACCTCCTGCAGTTCCTGAATGTGCCTCTCTGATAATAGCGTCTTTTTCATGCGGCATCACACATCTACGCAAAAATTCATCCGGTCCTAACTTGTATAGGTGTCCTATGATTAGGGTGAAGTCTGCTACTTTAACAACCAACTGCTTCTTTTGCTGCTTAGTGAACTCATCAGGTGCTAATCCTGTAGTGAGAAAGTGAATAATATCAGCATAGTAGTCATCTGTGATCTGGATAGAAAACAACTGCGCATCTGGCAAATTGTCCTCTAGGTTACTTGGCTCTTCTCCTGAGTCTATCTACGACAGATGATTAGGTCTAGCGTTCAATCTTCCTGGTTTAACAATGATTTCAAAATCATACTCCTAAAAGAGTAGTAACCATCTGCAGATTCTCCCCCCTAACACTGGCTTATTGACCAGATACTTCAATGTGAAATGGTCAGTAAACATCTTGAACGAGGCACCCAATAGGTAGTGCCTGAAATTCTGCAGCGCATACACCATAGCTAGGCCTTCTCTTTCCATTGTGGTGTAGTTCTTTTCTACCGTCGACAGCTTTCTACTGGAATATGCGATAGGATGATCAATATCCCCTTCTCCTGGTTGCGTTAAAACAACCCCTAGTGTGATTCCAGATGCATCCACATGTACATGAAATGGCTTAGTCCAATCTAGAAATACTAGGATAGGCGCTGTAACCATCTTCTCTTTAAGTGTGTCTAGGCTCTGCTGACATTCCTCATTCCATAGGAATTTTACATCTTTCTTTAACAATTTCTCCATTGGTGCTGTAATCTTTGCATAGCCCTTGATGAACTTTCTGTAATACTCGGTATGACCAAGTACTGTCCTCAGTTGCTTGACTGAGTTTGGTGCTGGAAGATTTACAATGATGGCAATCTTTGCAGGATCTACCATCAAGCCTTGTCTGCAAACAATGTGACCCAACAAAATACCAAATGGTGCACAAAATATACATTTCTTCAAGTTTAGAGAAATCTGGTACTGCCTACATTTCTCTAACATCAGTCTTAAATCTCCTATATGCTTGTCAATTAGTCCGAATACAGTCCAATCATCAAAATATACTTCTAGGAATTTATGGATGTATTCTTTAAATACAGCAACTACTACTCTAGAAAATATAGCTGGTGCATTCTTAAGACCAAAGGGCATTACCGTATACTAGAAGGAGCCCCATTCTGTTGCAAAGGTGGTCTTGGATCGATCTTCTGTATGTATTCTAATCTGATGGTAGCCTGAGAAGCCATCAGTGAAGGAGTAGACCTCCTGTCCTCCCACGTTGTCTAATACCTCATCAGTGAACAGTGTCGAAAATGGATCATAAAGTGATGCATCGTTGAGCTTGCACAGATTGACACAGATTCTGATGTCTCCTTTGGTTTTCTTCTCTTACACAACCATGGGGCTAACCCATTCGCTTTCTTCTACCGGCTCAATGATGCCTGCTGCTAGCATCTTATCAATCTCATCCTTGACTTTTTCTTTGTAGCGCGGATTTAATCTATATGGACGCTGCTTGACTAGTCTAGCATCCTCCTTCAATGGTATCCTCATGACTCCCAGGTCTCCAACTATTCCCTTCATCTCTGTGAACTTGGTGGGAAATAGGTCCTGATAGTCATGTAACAAGTCTGCAATATGTCTGACTGTTTCATCGTTCCAATAGTCTCCAATAGAGGCAAACTTAGGTTCTGTGTCTGTGCCAATATTGATTTTTTTTATCTTGATGGGCTCTGTAATTGCTAGAATTTTTAACTGTGGTCCCTCAACATCGCGAGTCCCTTCTGATTCCATAATGTTGGTGTTGCGAGGATCTTCATCCTCCTCCCCTGGTTCAGATGCAAAATTATAACATTCTAACTCCTCCTTTAGCTGGATAGCCCACTCAGGTTGAGCTGACTCTAATATGGTACAATCCTCAAATATCTTACTCTTTATTACTTGTAGGGCCTGACCAACACTTGGATACTCAGATTCAAAAGCAAAGGTGAGTAGGAAGCTTTCTATCATTAGTGGCCATGTAGTTGTTCCTTTGCGCAGTTCAGTCTCTATATACTAGTTCCTTGGAACTGTATCTAAAGTATGAATGAATCGGTGAACCCATTCATTCTCGGGAATGTCCAACCAGCTCTGTTCGCATGTCTGAATATGTGCTCTGGGGTCACTCTCTCCTGTGTATTTCTGTTGGACATACTCCCTGCCGACAGAAAATCTGATCGCCATCAATATTTTAATATCATCCCATGATGCGATGTTTTCTTTATGTGCATACTACCATCTTGCAGGTGTGGCTCGTACTGCAAGGTCCATAGCTGCGATCCTTTGCTCATGAGGAATCTGTTGTTCAAACTGCTCAAGGAAGTCCTAGATGTCTTTTAGACCATGAAATGATGGAATCTCATTGATCTCTATGCCAATCCATCGCAGTGACTTAGTCAAGTACACGCATCTGTGCGCTGAGACTTCGTGAAGTCTGTTCTGCCAGTTCTCTAGACCAACATTTGAATCCAATGCGCATGAGATGTCGCATCGCCAACTAATGCTCCCTTCTTCATTCGGATTGATGTAGTCACTCTGGTTTGTGGTCATCTGATAGAGACTTTCCATATTACGTGCCTCCTCCTCTGCTCGGATAGGTTCGATATATCTAGGACCCTGAAAGGGGTCCAACGACACGATGACTCGGATCTGCGCATCCTCAAAGGTCATTTGTCTTCTCTTTAGGTCGATAATAGCCATGTTACCGATCGCCCAATCAATGCCTAGTAGTGCTGGATACGATCTACTATCACCAATGATTTCTATAACTTCAAAGTCTGTGAAGCTGCGAACTCCATCAATGTCAACTGGTACCTACGGTAACCGACCCAAAGGTGATACTCGCTGCTGATTAGCTAATCTTAGATGGATAGGTGATCTGATTAACTTAGGGCTACCCATCTATTCCCATGTTTGCTTAGTCAGAACATTCACGTCCGATCCTAGATCTAGGATCACTTCATCCATTTCAAACTCTCCAACCTGCGCTATGAGTCGCATCTCTCTTCCTGTTCTTGTATGTCCTGTAATATTATGAATAGCACGTGGTGTACTGCTCACGGAAGAAGATGGATGACACTGATCTATGATGCGCTGAAGTTCTGTGATAGCTTGCTCATTTCTTACAAGCTTTAAACAACTCCACAGGAAGGAATGTACACTTCCTGTCATCTCGTCCTCATTGCATCTTTCTGATGTGGTAGCCTACGATGTCTGTACAAGGCTATCGCCACAAGGTGCTTGCTGTGGTATGCCCCTAGACGACGGTACCTATGGTTCTGATTGCGTAGGTTCATCAAAGAAATACTTAGCTTCCTGAAATGTCTGTTTGTTATTCTGCAGGTCGAGTGGCGTTGCTTTACTAGGAGCTCTGTGCACCCACTCCTTCCCTGTGTTCTTTTCCATCTTCTGCGATGTGCCACTGGTAGAAACACCGCTACGAGTCACAATATTGACTCTTGGTTCTGGCTCTTTCTGCTCAGCAGCAATAAGCTAGATGTTCTAGTGTACTGCTAGCTTAGGTTCTCTGATATTAGCCATCAAGGTAGGGAACTCCTCTATAGTATGATCATAATATTTGCAGTAGTTACAAGTGGTAATGGGGCTTTGACAGTCCCTAGCATAGTGTCCTACAACTCCGCAGTTATAACAAGTAACTGGTCCGCGACCATGGCCAAAACCTTCTCCTTGTGCAAAGCCTCCTCCACAGCCTCGTCCTCTGAATCCTCCTCCACGGCCACCATAAGCCAGATCAGGCTGTGGTCCTGCTACTGGACCTTGTGTCTCTGACTGGACTCTGTACAAGTCTTGCTTTTCTCCAACCATGAGATCATAGGCTCTGCAATCGTGTTCATCATGGCCTACAGACTTGCAGAAGACGCAGTATAAGTTCTTAGGTGTTTGCGTGTACTTCTGAAGTAGAGGGCACTATGAGGTAGATGTCCTCGCGTTTTGCATATTTCACACCACGGTCCATGGGTATGTGGTAAGGGGTTAGGAGCCCCTGTTGCTATATATTCTACAAAGACCAGGCAATTGTCTTTACTATGGCCTTGTGCTTTACATTTTACGCACCATATGTCTTGCGCAACCTCTTTCCCTTTCTTAAGTTCATGCAACTGTAATGTGAGATTAGCCAACTGGTTTTGTAAGGTTGCCATGCCTATACTTCTCTCAGCTAGAGATGAAGCCTCCAGTTTCATCGCCATCTCCAACGCGTCATCCTGCATCTGGAGTTTCTGCTGCATTAATGGCAGTCTAATGTGAGGGAGCAGCGCTGCAATAAACCATTCCTTATGCTGCTCCAGCGTGAACTCAAAACTGACTTGGTCGATAAGGGCTTTGAATTTCTGATCAAAGTCCCACACCGACTCTATAGGTAGGTGCTTGATGTCTTTGAGTTTTGTAATACACTGTGACTCAGACTTAGGTTTCTTAAACTCTTTAATCATGGCGTTCTTGACCTGGGCAAGTGTCCTGGGTACTGTGGTATACTTTATGTACCATGTTAATGCTCGATCTCTTAGTGTGGTGACCAACTGTACAAGTTTAAGGTTATCGTCATTGATTGTTTTAATGGTCCACATGGCTTCACATAGAAACCAATGCTGCTCTGGGTCTTCTTCCCCTGTTCCCTTAAATATAGGTAGCTTCATATCATCCCCCATTCTATTTCTACGTGGTGGATGTTGATTCACTGTGTTACTACCACTCGGTGGTGTAGGTGGAGGTGATGTAGCGGTGGTAGGTACTGCCTGTGAGCTACTGGATGTAGTTCCTACGGGATTGTTCTGAGTCCCGGTCTGTTTCTGTGGGGTGTAAGGGTGGTAAGGGATACCCCCCTCTGTTCCTTCTATGGTACTATGACTCTGTTGTCTAGTACTATCTGAACTATCTTCAAATATTGGAGATCTGAAATCTACTTTATACTTCTTTCCACTTCGTGTTCTTCCAATGTCATCAAAATCACTTTCAAACTCTTGTGACATTACTATTTCTACTTATTCATCTGAAACTAGATCCATTGTTCCTTTTTCATGTAATAGCATCTTAATGGATAAGTTTAAAGATCTTAGGTACTTACCATGATATCCTTTGAAGAAGTAGCGCTCAGCCTCGCTGAAGCTTTTCATCTGGTCAACTGCAAACTCTGTGACGAAGCCTCCTAGCAAACTCACAAGCTAGAAGTCTACTGCTCTTGTGAGGGGCTTACCAAGGTTTTCCACAGTCTGAATCAGCTCCGGTGTCCAGAGAATGTCTCTTTTCTTTTTGAATATGCCTGTATCGGTCAACTTTGATAACCAGTCATAAAGATCATTTCCAAAGGTCGTAAAAAATATCGCATGGATGTCTGTAAGGACACGCTTCTGTAACCAGGCCTCTGTGTTTTGTTTAGGACTCTTGTTCTCTCATTCGGCAAACTCTTTCAGGTTAGACAAAACCCACTCATTGAGTTCGTCTCTTGTAGGGCGCCACTAGAACATCAGTGCTTAGTTTGTTAAAAACTGGCAACAGAACCATTTGTTGGCTATCATGGGCGGACCCGAGTTTACTGTGTTTAACCAACAACACCCCTAGCTCACTGGCCCTTTCGGCGACAGACCGCGAAGAGGCCTGAAGTCTCACCCGAAGTGATTCTAATGGGTTGGCCAAGGACTCAAGCATCTTGGACCAGGTTCTATGGCATCCTACTTGCGCCTCGCAGCTCTGCTAGCCGCGAAGTCTCTTTCTCTGCGCGTTACGCGACCCTCCGCTTGCGTCATACGATCTCCTCGCCTCACAGCTCTTCTATCCATGAGATCTCTCTCTTCCCGTCGCACGGTTCCCTTTCCACATCACGCAACTTCCACTGACTCGCGATGACTCCAGCCTTATCGCATCTCCGCACACTAGGAAACACGTAACTTCTTTCCAACGCTAAGTCCTTAACCTACGGTATCGCGCACCACAGCTCCTCTGCCGATGCGGTATCACCTCCCTGCGATATCCTACTCCCACGGCTCAGCACACTTAGCGTTGTTCGTGTTGACTTGCAGGACTCAACATGACAGGATGTTTAACACTGCGACTGGTGACTGCTTCAAGCAAAGCATAAATGAACCCGCATACAACATGCCAAATACTTCAATTTATATCTATCCTTCTATATTACTGTGAACTGAATAACGCATTCATACATTAAACTGTAAGCAAAGTCTTATATACTAACTGTTATATGCAACAAGTAAACACAACACATAACTCAATCACATAACACTCAATTTTAACATGCTTCACCTCCAGGATGGAAGTTACATCCATAGAACTATGTTTCTATTATAGCTCAGGGGAAGGTAAACACAATTCTGCTGCACCGCATATGCAGCTTGAGATCTTCTCTCTTAGATCTCTTTTCTATCTCTATATTGTCTCTCTTACAATATACTCTTCCCTCTCTGTCGATCCCTGCGGATCGTTACATGCATGCTCTATGAGCCAGCTACTAGTTACAGTAAGATACTACAGCTAATAGCAGAACCAAAGCTCAACTCTATTACAATACAAGGTAGCTATGAGCTAACAGACTCAATGGCTAACTAGCTAGCTGGATGGCTTAGACTACTCAAAATGCCAACCCGCCAACCTTTTACAATACAAAATACATCCCTTTATAGGCGGCCTGAAGGTCTCGCCATTACAACACTGTGGGCCTATCCCAACAGTAACCCAAACCCTAACTAGTGACAATCGGTGTATCTGTACTTTGAGGTAGCTACTATCCGTCACACCACAGCTCTCTGCAGTCTTCCATGCTTCCCGGCGCTGACCATGGGTACTATGCACCGCTTCCCTTTACCACAGCTGCATGCAGTCTTCCATGCTTCCTAGCGCTGACCATGGGTATCGTTGCTGCTTCCATGGTTGTCCTTTGTCTTCAATGCCTCAGCCTCGTTGCTCCTTTTCCTTTATGAGGGTAGCTGAGCCCTCCTGTCTTCCGTCGCTGCCTTCAATGCAGTGGGTGAGCTCTCTTGTCTCGGCCGCTCAAGTACCATCGTCTTCCTTGACTTCTCTATCTTAAAAGTCATGGGTTCCAGCTCTGCTCTGTAGCTGGAAACCTTCTACGGCGTCATATCTCTATCTTGTCTATCCGCCAAAACTGTCTGTCCGCTAAACTGGCAGCTTCTTCTGTAGCTGCGGGACCCTGCTCCAACAACTACATGATCTTTCCAAATGTGCCAATTTCAAAAATTGTCCAAAAATTTCTCCCATGTTGGTCCTATATGGGAGAAAAATCTGAATTTCAAAAATTGTCCAAAAATTATAATAATATTATTATAGAAAATATCCAACCCACATAGTCTTCTATATCCAAAAAACTGTATGAACCAAAAGATTATCTAACTTAGACAAAATAGTGAAATATATACATAGATATTACATGTCACCTTTATTTGAATCACAAGCAAGAAACCAAATAGGGCCCTTCAATTATCTCTTCTAACTCCATATCTTCTAGAATTTGACTTGCTTTAGGAAGAGAATCAACAATAATGTTTAGTTCCCAAAAACATGCTGAAAATAAATGTACTAAAGAGTAGCAGTATTTGACAATTAGGTCTTGTTTAACATCCAATTTATAGTGAGATCCTAGTCAACAAAAACCTATAGAGTTTTTACACCACCATTGAAAGCACATTTCATCAAGAGAATTGCGGCCATTAATTATGCAAAGTTGTTTGTTCCAATGTCAGTTCCAACTTTATACTTACTAACATGCATATCAAAGAAAAAGAAGATGCCCTATGATACTAAAATTTGGATCACTTTGATATGCACCATCAAGGAAACCCATGAATTTGATATGTAAGATACCATGGGAAAAGAATTAGATGTACATGTGTTTAGTGTAATTTTTGAGACAATGCTTGAATAAGAGATTAATTCTTGAACAAAAGAATGGTTTTTTCCTCAAGTAGAATTAAGAACTAAGTTCATCCCTAGCCAAATCCCCAATATGACCATGTACAAATAATTACTTTAAACATTTTGAGTTCTCTTTTTCCATACCAATGCCACTAACAATCATAATAAAATCACATCTCATACCTTGTTATGTCTCATAAAGCACATCACATAACTTGCATGATTGCGCACCAAACCCTAGTTGGACATCTCATACCTTGTCTTGACCCTAATTGGTGAATGCAACTTGGTGACTCATGAAAGCCTAGTTGGTGCATGAAAGTATTGGTGATTATGTGTTTGTAGTTCACTCTCCTAACTTGCATTATTTCTCACCAAACCCTAGTTGGACATCTCATACCTTGTCTTGACCCTAGTTGGAGCATGCAACTTGGTGACTCAAGAAATCCTAGTTGGTGTGCATGCAAGTATTGGTGATCATGTGTTTGTAGTTCCCTCTCCTAACTTGCATGATTGCTCACCAAACCCTAGTTGGACATCTCATACCTTGTCTTGAGCCTAATTGGAGCATGCAACTTGGTGACTCATGAAAGCCTAGTTGGTGCATGCAAGTATTGGTGATCATGTGTTTCTAGTTCCCTCTCCTAACTTGCATGATTGCTCACCAAACCATAGTTGGACATCTCATACCTCGTCTTGAACCTAGTTGGAGCATGCAACTTGGTGACTCATGAAAGCCTAGTATTGGTGATCTCATGTGGTTCTAGTTCCATCTCATACCTTGTCTTGACCCTAATTGGTGCATGCAAGTATGAAAGCCTCTAGTTGGATTCTGATTTGTACATGGCAATGTAATTAAATGTATATTAAACTAAAAACATCAAGAAATGTAAATTTCAACAACTCGAAAGCTTGTTATTTTTTGAACTATATTTGGTGGTGTCTAAAGACACCATTCTTGGTGCCTCCAATGTGCCGTAGATGGTGTTTGTATCCTAGGAAGACGAAAGGATAGACATTAGTAACATCATAAGAAAGAAAAGAGAACCCAATGAAAATGTGCAAACATGGTTTATAGATAACTCACCCGAGGTTGTACGATCGTGTTTATAGTGTCCAGTATCATTTGAATAATATTATGTCTGTGAATGGTATCTATCAATCACAGGTTTATTACATTGGTAATACAGTAAGGATAAATAATGGAAATTGTGCTTCAGAATTCACTTTTAAAAAAGGTTAAATAACCCACCTGACAATGCACTCATACAAGTAGGCCATCCGGATCATCTTTGGTGCCGATGGTGTCCATCAATCTTTCATGCTCTATATAAGGTAGCAAGTATCGTACATGTGACCTATTTTTGTGAGCAAGTGTGCAGAGCTTGATGTTTATACCAACTACTAGGTTGGTGAAGTGGTATACAATAGCTCCTAGTCTATAATCCTGATATACATACCCACCCTTCCTTTACTGTTGTGCTGCAAGTGTCAAGTACTCCCTTTTTATAACCATCGAGCCGGTTGGGAATTCAATATTTTCATCATCTATAATAGGTTCTAGAAGGGTTTGTTTCCCCTCTAAGAAACATGCCAACCAATAGTCAGAACCCCATTCATTATTTTTTGGGGCAACCACTGCATATATCTAACCTGTGAAAGGAAATAGGTCGAGTTAACAATACATTTTGTAAATAAGGTCTTGCATTTATAATTTCTACATAAATTAAATTCTACAAAGGTCGAGTAAACAATACATAAATGCATTTTCTTATTTAGGTACTACTCATGTAACTGCTTGTATGAGATCCGATATGTAATCATAGTCTGTAGAAATATGTGTCTGGTCATCTTCCAAATGGTCTATTTCATTACCCCCGTTGAAATTGGTGCCAAGTGTCACTAGATCCCATGTATTAATGGTATCTGTATGCTCACAATCACCCCATTCACTGATGCTATAGGAACTGCAAAAGCAAGCCTTCAATCTTGTCCAAATTTGTGGGGCCAAGTTGTCTGAGCTTCTAATTGAATGAAACTATCGAGTTCCATGCACTGTGTTCACCCGATGTGTTTGTGATTGGTCCACATTTGTAACCTCCCAGAATATTCTTCGCACTAAGTGTTTCCTTGTTGCTTGTTCTCCCATGACAGATGCACACCATTGGACTATAGATGCAGCGTCTCGAAGGCGAGCACCTGTAAACTTCATCTCTTCCCTTCGAAGGGAAGTTTTATTGCATGCACCAGCACCATCTTGCTCTCCTTTTTCATGACCAGTTTCAAAGTAGTTCCATACATGTGGAACCTTGTATTTTATGTGCAACAAACACAACCATTCAAATACACGTGCATTCTTGAACTGTCCAGCAAAACCATCTCACCAAATGAAATGACGATAAAATGGTATATCCATAGCTATCATGTGATCATAGAATAATTTAAAGCAATGTTGCACGTAATGGATGTCATGGGTCCAGTCGTCACTTATGTAGAAGTGAATTTCTTTCAGTATCACGTGTTTCTCTTCATTGCTATCTTGCCCATGTCGATACGTGATATGCACGATTATGCTCACCTGCTTTGAGTGATAGTATTGACTTTGAATTTCATTTTGTGGTTGTAGGGTGTAATTTTCAGCAAAGTCAACCATTGATAGTATTGTTCTGAGAGGGAAGGTGTCCCGACATATTTTGAATTGTTCATCTTGCGATCGTTCCATATCGACATGTTGAATGTACTGTTGGATCTTTCCATAAAACTCTGGAATAAAATCACATACTCGCACCTGGCACATGAATATTAATATGTCAATAAACCACAAAAAAAAATGTGTACATGAATATTAATTTGTCAATATTCAAGAATTTACCTATGAAGTCACCAATTTAATCTTCCCGCTTTCTTTCCCATCATTTAGCTGATATGTCTCATACTGATAGTTCTGCTTCTCGACAATTGCATTCCCGAATGCTTGATCTTCACTTTCATGGATGCAATCAGAGCATAAGGATAGCCCACCACAACTGTTGCAAGAACCGTCTACACATTGTTTTAAGTAATGTGTCTACCCATCTTGCCTCGGACACATGATGCTATGGATGAAATCTCTAGATGACATTGGCAGTACTGTACTTGAGCATTCCTACACATGGTTAGGATGCAAAAAATGACGTATATGTGCAAATGTATGGTAATATAGGTCAAACTCTATGTGGTATCTACAACAACAAGTGTTTTGGATGGTATTGATTCTAACATACCAAGGCTTTCATTTTTCAAAAGATCTTTTCCTGAGCCTTAGCTCTACGTGGGAAACTTTAAACATCTCAAACAGTTGAGTTTGTGTCATGTCAAGATAATGCTTAACATGAGGTTCAGTGTGATGAGAACCCCTACAATGTTTTAACACGTCCTTCGTGTTAGAAGAAGGCCTAGTGTTATCATGCCAAAACGTTTGCACTAGGCCCTTCACTGCTTCAACTAACTTCATGTCTTTGCGGGGAAACCTACCGCTAAATGCCCATAATGTTTCGATTTGTCCCTCTACATCAAGGTTGTCTCTTCTTACTGAATATTTTTTAAGTGTCTTTGGATGTAAAGGAACAATTTGTGATGTGCATTTAAGTAAACGACGTTGTCTTGTGGATCTACATACAATTGATTCAACCAATACACGACGAGCCACATTACAGTCTTTTGAATGAGTTTTTTTACCAATCGATGTGAATGCAGCAGCAAGAGATTTAACAATGTGATTACTTGATTCCATATTCTTCATTGTTGTTATTCCTAAATTTCTTCTAACAGTTGCCATATTTCTAGATTTAAGCAAAGCTAAAAATAGTTGGCATTTATCAGCTTCGGATTTGTTATCAAAATATTGTTTCATTATTTGAGAAGAATAACGAAGGATAGTCATTTAGCCACCTTACCTTCCATGGAAGTCAATCCGCTGTCATCCACTTGTATTCGTTTAGGAGTTCTCTTTCATTTTGATGCAAAATTTCTTGCCGTTTGAAATGTTGGAGTGACGTTTACATCCACTACCGGCTCACAACTTCGATTAGGAGATTGAACCACCAAACATGGTTGTTGCTGAGTCACATTTACATCAGAAGTAACATAATTATTGAACTCTTCACAAGATTGTCCGTCTACTACTGGATGAATAATATCAACTTTCGTATAACCAGCTTCTTTTAATGTTTCATTATCTTCCTTAGCCTCTACGTTAGGTATCTGTTGAGGGGGGATGGGAACTATTTGCTCATGTAATGAATACCGACGATTTCTTGAATCTTCCCTTTTTTTTGTTTTTTATTTTCTACTTATTTCGGTGTAAGTACCTTCCTTGCTGACTTTCGTCCTCTATTATGTACATTCCCCATTGAAATCCACCCAAACCTGTACAAAACTATGGAATTATGTAAGTAATGATAAAAAATTGCATGTCGAACAGTTCTCTATGTGCAGGTTCAGACAAATTATGTCTTTTGATATGTTAAAGGTGGCCAACACGACACCACCCTACATTTTCTATAAAACACATATCGCATATGCGATATAACGCGCCTCCGATATATCGCATATGCAATATTGAATTCCATCTTTTTAATGAACGTGCAGGTTTTTACATGTTTTCCGTAACGCATTCCCGATATATCGCATATGGGATTTAGTGCTCAATGAAAATGTGCAATTTACATTTATCTAGATATGATGAGGATGAGGGTGATGAACATTGAGGGTGTCCATGAGCATGATGATGATGAGTATGAGGGTGAGGATGTCGATGAGGATGAGGGTGAGGGTGTCGATGATGATGAGGATGAGGGTGTCAATGACGATGAGGGTGAGGGTGGCGATGATGATGAGGATGAGGGTGATGAACAATGATGATAAGGATAAGGATAAGGATGATGATAAGGATGAGGATGATGATGATGATGACGATGATGATGAGGACCATGATGAAGATGATGAGGATGAGGGTGATGGTGATGATGAGGATGAGGGATGATGATGATGAGGAGGAGGAGGAGGAC
>LPNX010051227.1:190971-222124 GCA_001517045.1 Pseudotsuga menziesii
GGTGATGATGATGATGAGGATTAGGGTGACGATGAAGCCGATGAGGATGAGGGTGATGATGATGATGATGAAGCTGATGAGGGTGATGGTGATGACGATGATGATGAACAATGATGATGATGAGGAGGAGGAGGAGGATGACTATGATGACGATGATGAGGATGAGGATGAGGGTGATGATGATGATGATGAGGGTGGTGATGATGATGAGGATGAGGGTGATGAACAATGATGCGTTAGGACAAAGACAAATTAGTTAAAATTTACCTATAGCACCATTAGAATTTACCTAGTTCAATTATGCTAGCAACATTAGAGAAATTCCATGAAGTAAGCTATAGTGGGAACCCACCACCCATACAACTTCCAAGTAGCTAGTGACATTGTGAATCTAGAAGCCATGCCACATAAATTAGCTCTGAACATAATTCTATCAAGCACCTTAGTTGAGTGTGATTTTAATTTTAGTCCAGTTTTGAGCACAATAAATCTTTTCAATAAATTGAGAATATCAAAATATGTTTTTGATCTAATTGATGTTACACATGATAAATAATACATAAAATTGTTATTCAACTAGGCACCTAAAGGGACACAAAAGTAGGAAGGAAAATCAATTTATAAAATTTGCACAGGCATTTAAATTAATTGCATTGTGAAGACTATCCAAAAGGATTTTACATAGTTACCATATGACCTTAAATTGATTCTATAGAATTGCTAATATTTAACATGAGATATACAAGGGTTAGTTTTGGTTAGAACCTAACAATTGTATTAACATACCCTAATGGTAAATCCTTCCTTGGAGGATCAAAGTAGTGAAATTGTAAGGCTTAGATGTGGAGTACATACGTCTTTTGTTCCCTCAGTGAATTATACATACCAATATATTTTTAACAATGGTTTGTTTTTATCAAACACGGTCTGTAGGTGAAAGTTATGACTCCAAAAAAGGAACAGTCTAATTATTCCCTACAAGTTCAAGTGGTACTCATGTCATCACAACATAATGTACACATATGCATTATAGCTTTATCATATCGCATATGCGATATGAATAAGCTATATCGCATATGCGTTATATCGCAGATGCATTATTTTAAAATTTAAATAATTGGCGGGATTAAGGTTTGGCATTAGGTTTGGAAGCAGCTTCAGAATACTGAATCTATTGGCTAGGACAAATCAACTAGGGCTATTTCTTGTCTTTTAGAACTCTACCAATATGCTCAGTTTAGATGGCATGTTTTGATATGACATACACAATATTTTTTTATGAAAATGTAGGATATTGTAGAGTACAAAATGATGATTCTGAATATGTAATTTTTTCCTTCAAAACTATGTTTTATTTATTTATGATTATTTTTCTAAATGACACATGTCAGTTTTAAAAAATACATACATCGATTGTTTGTTATATAACTTTTGATTTCCATCACCATTTCCCAAAAAAACTATATGGTGCACTAGATGAGATCAAGCTCTACGATCTTATATTTAGAAATCAAGGATTTCAATAATTTTTTCCCCTAAAGTGTTGCACCCGCACATAAGGTTTAAATTTCAAGATTTTTTGACTTCAATAATTAATAATAATAATAAAATAATTCATGAAAAATTCTGAATAAATAGTGTCTGCAAGATTTTCTGACTAGGCCCATATGTCTGTTATATGTCTGCAAGATTTTATCCCAACTGGACATCATTTACCTCATATATTACTGCACCCACACAAACATATATGTTAAGATGTGCTGAAAATTTGAAAACCCACTTTCACGAAAAATAATTTTATAATCATTTACACACATTTTCTCTGCATAAATGCTATATATTATGAAATCTGATTCAATTACCTATCTTTTCTCTTTTTACTTCATCTTCAAATAAGTTAGGGAAGTACCCCTAATTGTCACCTAAAGTCAGAGTTTCCCATTTATTCCAGTATTATGTGGCATCTAAAGTGTCTTTAAAGGAGTCCATGATTGTGCATCAGCCCTTGTATAAGTTTCCATTGCTTTAAATGGTTTTAGTTGTTGGTTGAGATTTGATAACCTATTGGATACTGATTTTTAGGCTTGTTTTGGAGTGATTTTTACCTTTTGAAAAATATTTTATAATTTTACCAGCAGTCTAGTGCCCTACTTATTTTAGATTCTACAACATTTGTTTATTCATCATTATAGGAAGTAGACATTGTGTGTATGAAGTATTTTTTATATTGTGAATTGTGTGGATACTAATCACAATTAAAAATAAAAATGCACACAAAAATGATGGATAAAATTAAGGGATCTTTTCGTATATTGTGAATTATAACAAATAATGAGAAAGACTTAATTGTTGTAGTCTAAAATTGTTTAATTTTATAAAAAATTATAGTGACAACCATTTGGCATCATCAAAAGAATTTCAATTATCTATGTTGAGATACCTTTTTTTACCGTCACCAAAAACACTACAAAAAAAAGTATTGGTGAGCGCCCTTCAAGGATTATCACCAAAAGTGTTCCCAAAAATACAATTAGCAATGGAATTTTAACAACCCTCACCATATGTGTCACCAAAGAAAGAATTAGCAACAAAATTTTAATGACCATCACTGAAAGTTTCATTGAAAATGGATAGATGGTGATGGGATTTAAAGAACAATCACCAAAAGCAGTTATGGAGACAATTTTTCATAGACCGTCACCATAAGTGACATTGGTAACAGCCATTTAAGGTCTTTCATAGGAAGGACTATCACCAAAAGGGATTCAATGACTATATTTAAAGGACTCTCACCAAAATAAATTAATTACAATGACAAATTTTCATAGCCCCTTACCATAAGTGACTTTGGTGATGACCGTTTAAGGTCTGGCAGATGCATGAAAAGGGATTTGGAGACTTCCAGCGCCTGTATTAAGTTTTGGATGAGGTATCCCGCATGACATTTGATAGGGTTTGTTAAATTTGGGGGTTTTTCTGATAAAGCCTATAATGCCAAAATTTTAAAGGACATGAATTTACTCACTCAATAGACTTTGAATGATGAGATATTAATAAAAAAATCTAAGTATTAATCATTTGAGTTAGTAAAGTTCAGAGCAGAACTATTAGAGGTCCCTGAATCTATGATTAGGTCAAATTGTTGAAACTTGGCACAAAACATTTCCTAAACTGGTGATAGGGTAAACTGTGAGAGTTTGAAGACAAATAGACTGCCAAAATTGTGCAAATTTGATGATAAATCGACTATGAGATTACTGACAGGTGTTGCAAACCATACTGAAAATGAAGAAGAGTGGAAAAACTAATAGGGCCGAGCCCACTGATCTCAGTTGGATAGATAAATTCCCAGGATGTGCTGAGCTATTTCAAAATGCAGGATGGTTGATAATTTTCAAGAAAATTGATGGATATAATGCTGAAGTCTCCCATAAGTTTGCTCAGTGTTATGACAAAGATACTGTATCTTTTGATACTTTGAAATTCAAATCGACCAAAGAGCTAGTAGTTGAGGCAACAGGGGTTAAAAATGAGGGAGAGATTTGGTTTAAGAGATTGCCATTCACATTTAATGCACAAAGGTACCTACTACCTAGTATAGTTCCAGATTGGGGTAAGGGTGTGCCCATCCATAACTTCAGGCCTGAATGGGTAGAACCTATTAAGGTTTTACAAAGTTATATTATATGTGAAGGAAGGTATGCCTTTGTTTTTAAATACCATTTCAGGTTTCTTCAACACCTCAGTAATGAATCAAAGATGAACCTACCTTGTTCTTGCTAAAGAGCCTACAGAAAATGTCTTGCAGAATCAAAGAAAATCAAAATCATACCAGTCAGTCCATTTTTCACCATGGACTTATCAAACTCATTATCAACAGTGTTTTGCAGAGAGAAGGAAAAACTTGGGAATATTTCCTTTTTTGGTCAGGGTTTCAAAATAGTAAAGAAGGACAGTCTAATAGAAAGCAAGCTGATAAAGGACAGACCTTGATTAGAAAACTAAGACAGAAGATAAAGGTTAAAAATGAAGACAGTGTCAAATTAGAGGAAGTTGCAGAGCCTACAAAAGAATATTGTGAATCTAAACAACATCTAAATTACATTGAGAGCAAAGATTTGCAGTCTATTAATAAGGAGACCCAGCCTATTCAGGATCATGAACCAGCAGAGACATTTGTTGATGAAAATATTGTACTTGCAGAGAAAGTTTCAGGTGATGAAAAGGACACTAAAGTCCAAAATCAAAGTCCAATTACAGTCTTGTCAGAGGATGAAACATACATGTTTGAGGAGGATAAACTTCCTATCATTAATAAAACTAAGGTTGGCACTAAAAAGGAATTTCACAGCCAGGAAGATAGGGTAGGAGTACCAAAGAAAAAGAAGCTAAAAATCATGGAATTTGCCTCAGTCACCCATCAGGGAAAAACTTTAAAAATGGTATGGGAACTTGCTCCTGGGTGGAGACCAAAGACTAGACCCAGAAACAAGCTCAGGCTGAATATGAAGAAATTACTAAACCCTAAATTGAATAAAGAAGGAGTAACTGTGATTGATGACTCCTCCTCTGATGAAAAACTGGATGTTGATAAGGGTGACAGCAAAGGGAAAATACCAATGAAATCAGAAAAATAATCTGCCCTTACTGAGACTAAAATGTCCGATGTATTTTTAGAGATACGAAGCCAAATGTTAAAGGTAAAACAAGAAGGTGAGATAGAGGTTTCTCACTCAGAAAATAAGCTGATGGTTGATGAAAATGTTCCCTGTGAAACTGAGACTAAATAAAACCTAAGTTTTCATGAGACTCTTACATAATTGCTGCGAGAAGATGAAGAAATCTATAGGAGACTAAACATTCCATGGCTTCCCAATGAGATGCAAAGTACAGCAGGAAATAAAGCATTTGATTTAGAGAAAGAGAATTTACAGAGAACTATAAAGCAGTATAAACATTAGGTGTAATATATGCAGGAGACAAATGATGGCTTGGTTATGGCCAATCGAAGACTCAGAGAGGATCTGGATGAGGTGAATAGCCACTATCAGCAGCTGATTGCAGTCTCAAAAGAGGCATTGAAAAGAAAAAGAAATACAGAGTCACAATTTACAATGTTAAAACAAACCATCAAATATCTACAGTAGCAAAATGAAGAACTCACTAGAAAGATGCTAGAGATGGAAGCAGAGCAATTAAAGGCTAGGAGAAAGGCCCAAGCCCTAGAAGGGATAGCCTTGTTAGCAGAGGCAGCTAAAGATCTATGAGGCTTGTTAACAAAATCAGTTATTTGTTATGTTTTGAAGGATATTTCATTTTTGTAATTATTATTTTGATAGAACCATGTCAATGTGTAGGCTAAAAAGCAGTTAGGGTTTAGACCTTAACTGAATTTTGAAGGACAGTATTAATGTAGGTCACAAAGAGGATTAAGGGTTCGACTTTGTGGCTAGCTAGAGGAGGTCTCTAGACTTGTTCATAAGCTAAGTAAATGACTCTTATGTGTATTTGAAGAACTGATTATGAAATATATGCTCCATTTTACCCTTTAGTTTGTTCTCTGGCTTCATTTATAGCTTTTTTTAGCTACACAGTTGGTAATTTCATTACTGGTTTAAAATTTTTATGCTTGTAGTGCTTGCCATTTATGGATGAACTTCGGTGCTATTTTCTGTTGGATACATGGTTATTATATTATGCATCTCAGTTTTTCTATGCTTGTGATTTAGTTCTTATTTGGGTTATGAATGCATTCCCTCTTGTCACCAAACTTCACAACCAGAAAACCTTAAAAAACCCTAAAAACCCAGTTTTATTTTATTGAAATATTTGAGATTATGTTGGCTTGTTTTCTTGTAGTCTGGAAACAATTTCTGGCATAAACATCTTTGGCGTCATTGCCGGGGATGAATTTGAAAACATATTTTTCCCTGTGATACTTATCATTTCACTGGTTTTAAGAGGTGAACTTAAACCAACATATCTTATAGACTACTTTTCACCAGTTTGTCACAGTGGCTATTAGGGGAATTGGAACTAGAAATAGACCTATTTCACCTTTGCGGCAGGGTGTTTCAGACCCAGAACAGATATTGAAAACATCAAGGAAGATTAGAATGTTTCAGTCCTTACCAGCCCTATGTGACCCTGATCAGTTGGATGGTTCATCACCTTCATCTGTTTTGAGAAAAGAAGAAGAAACTTCACCTTGGTTAAAGCCTATAATTCCTATCAGTAATTTTCAAATTTTCACTAATCCTCAATCATTCAAAAAGTCAAAAATAGTATCTCCTGGTAAGATACCTCTATTTCATTTGAAAGTAGGTAAAACCCCTTTTCAACCAAGTTCCAGCCAAATCTCTCCATCATTAAAGTCAGTCAGCCTTAAAATGGCAGCCCAAAATCAGACTATAGACATGATGGACCGAATGGTTGTAGCCAGATATGCACCATTAGTTTTGCCTCACCCTTTGAATGCACTACCTGGAGGTGACTATCAGAAATATCTGCCTAGTTTTAATGGACAGGGTGAAACCACAGCTGAAGAGCACTGGGAAGCTTTCCTCAGTTATGCTAATAACCAGAACATTGAAGCTAAAGATGTATCGATGAGGATGTTTGTGCAGAGCCTTGATGGAAATGTCAGAAAATGGTTTAGGGAGCTACCTGCTAATTCTATCACCATCATAGAAGAGCTTCAGGACCTCTTTATGAGACAATGGGGTGATACCAAAGACCATACTTATTATATAACTGAGTTTGGAGCCCTTAGGAGAAACAAGGATGAAACTATTGTATATTTTTCAAAAAGATTCAATAAAATGTAAAGCAGAATACCTGTAGAAATAAAACCTTCAAAAAAATCTGCAAAACTCACATATGCAAATGCTTTCGATCATGAATTTTCTTTACTACTAAGAGAGAGAAGACCTGTTTCTTTACTGAATATGTAGGATGCACCTTTAGAGGTGGAGTCTAACATATTGGCTTCCAACATATTGAAGAAGGAAACAACTTAGCAGATGTATGACAAGAAAGGTAAGAAAGAAGCAGCTCCATGGGTTTCTACATCTCAGTCTTTAGAAGGAAAAATTGATGAGATGGCCAAGTTGGTGAAGATTTTAACTGCAAAATTAAACAAGTTAGAACTAGAAAGAAATTCAAGCAAGCCTGATCAAGAAGGTGAAAGAAACCCTAACGATTAGAACCAATTCAGAAGACAATTTGCTCCTTATTTCATACCTAGATCATGAAGAAATAATGATATTCAATGAGAAAGGGGAGAGAATGATGATCAAAGGGTACCTCCACCTCTTCAAAACAATGTTGTTTATGAAGAAGTTCTATTTGAAGACATAGATCAGGAAATGAACTATTTTGGAGAAAGGTTGACCAAAGGTTTTGTCACTGAAGAAGAGTTTTTAAATGCAGAATATTATGATGCTGATATGTTTGAAATAGAGGATGATTTGAATCTGAAAATGACTGCTGTAACTGCTGATGTTTGTTAGAATGAACCCAAGAAGACTTTGAATTTGAGGTCAGGCCCAAAACAAGTAGTACAGAACCCAAAGAAGAAGGTAGTTGTACCTGCTAAGTAGCAATCTGATCCTGTGTCAGAGAAAAAAAAATTCCAGAAAAGCAAAAGAAGACCATGGAGGTTGAAGAGGTAAATAAAACTGTGTAGAATTTTAATCTGGAAAATGAATTAGGAAAAATAAATATTCCTATGCCTTTTACTGAACTAATTAAAAATCCTTTTTACAAAGAATCAGTTCTTAAAATGATCGGTTCAGCAAACAATCATCCTATTTCTGATACAGTGAATTTGCACGAAGAAAATCCTAAGATTTTCTTTGGATCAGCCTTGGCTGAAAAAACTAAGAATGAAGCACGTTCTTCACCTCCATTTTACATTACTCTGATAGTCCATGAACAAATGATACATAACTGTTTGTTAGATTCAGGAGCATCACACAATTTAATGCCAAAGGCTGTCATGGAGGCTTTAGGTATGAGTATAACCAAACCCTATCATGATCTGTATGCATTTGATTCACGAGCGGTAAAGTGTTTAGGTGTGATTAAAGACATGGTTGTCGGTTTGGCTCAATTACCAATGAAAAGTGTAATCATGGATGTGGTGGTAGCTGATATTGCACCTAAATTTGGGTTACTTCTCTCTAGGTCTTGGGCAAAGAAAGTTGGTGGACGTTTACAAATGGATCTATCATATGCTACCATTCCTGTGTTTGGAGGAGAAAACAGAAGACTATACAGAGAGCTTTATTTTGCCTATATTGTGACAGATGACAAGAACCCTACCAACCATCCTCTGTATGCTGTTGATAAAGATTTGGGTACTTGCATGTTACACTTTAGTGATGAGGACAATACTGCTGGTTTGTTACAGGTTGAAAAGGAATAGCCAGTTAAATGCAGTAAGGAACATGAAGATGAGCTTTGGCAATTATACTTTGATGGATCATCTTGCAAAGAAGGTGCTGGAGCAGGGGTTCTTCTCATATCCCCTTGTGGTGAAACAGTAAAGCTGATGTATAAATTAGAATTCATTAATACAAACAATACGACTGAATATGAATCTTTGCTATTAGGATTGAAGGATTCCAAGGATTTAGGCATTCAGCAGATTTCTGCATATGGCGACTTCGAATTAGTTGTTCAGCAGGTGAGGAACAACTATCAAGTGAAACAGGATTTGCTGAAAGTCTATCGAAATGAGGTATGGGACATCATTGATAATTATTTTGTAGCTTTTAACATTACCTATATTCCAAGAGACCATAATTAGACTGCAGATTCATTGGCCTTAGCTGCTACACATTTTAGGATTCCCAAAACCACATAGTTGAGGTATCCCATTGAGGTTAGGTACATACCATCTGTACCTGATAATGTAAAGCAGTGGAGAGTGTTTGAAGATGACATTGAAATTAAAATATTTTTGGAGCTTACACATGAGTTTTCTAATTCCCTGATTGATCGAGAGGAAGATGACGAGGATGGAGATGTGGAAGAGATTGCTGAAAATGAAATAGCTGGACACAAGATCATTGAACTAAAAGGTAATTTCATCCCAAAAGGTTTGGTACCTTTAGAAAGAATATTTTTGAAAGATGATACACCTCTAAAACCTGTTGTACAGTCTTTAGAAGAGAATGTGGTGGATTGTAACATTGGCACTTCAGAACATCCTAAAATGGTGAAAATTTCAAAAGCACTTACAACTGAACAAAGAAACAGGTATATAAAGTTGTTAAAGGAACATGTTGATGTCTTTGCATGGTCCTATGAAGAATTGAGAACATATGATACTGGAATTATACAAGATAAAGTCCCTTTAAAACCGAATGTTAAACCTTTTCATCAGAAATTAAGAAGGATTAATCCAACTTTGTTTCCTGTTATTGAAAAAGAAGTGAAGAAGTTATTAGATGCCAAGATCAGTGTTCCTCTCAGGTACTCTTCATGGGTGGCTAATCTAGTTCCTGTTAGGAAAAAGAACGGAGAAATCAGACTATGTGTTGACTTTAGAAACTTGAACAGATCTTCACTAAAGGATAATTATCCTTTGCCTAAAATTGAGCAAATATTGCAGAAGGTTGTTGGGGCACAGAGGATTTCTATGGTTGATGGTTTCTTAGGATACAATCAGATTTCTATGCATCCTGATGATAAGGAGAAAACAGCTTTTACCACTCCCTAGGGAACTTTCATGTATGATAAGATGCCTTTTGGTTTAATGAATGCTGGAGCAACTTTTCAGAGGGCTATGGATATAGCTTTTGTCGGGGAAAAGGACAAGTTTGTGGTAATTTACTTAGATGATATTACTGTATTTTCACAATCAGATGATGAACATTTAAAACATTTGAAACCGACTTTTCTAAAATGCAGAAAATTTGGTTTGTCCTTGAATCCAAAGAAGTCACACTTTGCTGTACAGGAAGGAAAATTACTGGGTCATTTAGTTTCTGCTGATGGTATAAGGATTGGCCCTGAAAGGGTAAAAGAAATATTGAAGATAAGTCTACCTAGGAGTAAAAAAGATGTCCAATCTTTCATTGGTAAAATCAAATTTTTGCGTTGGTTTATACCAAACTTTGCTGAGACTATCAAGCAGATTACAGCCATGCTAAAAAAGAATCAAGAAGTCAAATGGACCACTGAAGCAAAGAATGCATTTGAAAAAATGAAGATGGCCCTTACTAAAGCCCTTGTATTAGTAAGTCTAGATTTCACCAGAGAATTTCTAACATTTTCTTTTGCATCTGAAGATACACTAGCAACTATTCTGTTGCAGAAGAATAAGGATGGTCTTGAGCAACCTATTGCATTTTTCAGCAAAACTCTCAGAGATTCTGAATTAAAATACAACATCTTGGAAAAATAGGCTTATTCTTTGGTGAAAGATTTGAAATTTTTTAGAATCTATGTTTTGCATTCCAAAGTTATTTCATATGTGCCTAATGCTGCTGTAAAAGATGTTTTGACACAGCCTAACAGCGAGGGGAAAAGAGGCAAGTGGATTGCTAAAATCATGGAGTATGATGTAGATATCAGACCTACCAAACTAGTCAAGGGACAAGGTTTAGCCAAGCTGCTGGCTGAATCAAATTGCCAAGCTTTAGGATTGCATGTGATGGCAGAAGAGCCAGCTCAAGAAGAAAATCAAGCAGAGTTTAAGAAAGAGAAGATTATGGACTTTTATTCATCATCCACATGGTACGTAAACATTGTGTATTTTCTGTTATATTTGCAATGTCCTTAGCATTTAGATAGAAAAACTGCTAGATCTTTGAAGCTAAGAACTACTAAGTACTGTTTAGTAGAACAACAGTTATTTTGGAAGGACCCAGGGGGTATTCTACTCAGATGCTTAGATAAACCTGAAATTGAAGGAGTGATTTCTGAATCTCATGAGGGTGCTTGTGGAGGTCACAAGTATTGGAAGGCAATAGCATACAAGATATTAAGAGCTAGGTAGTATTGGCCCTCTTTGTTTGCATATGTATATCAGCAGGTAAGAGCTTGCATCCCTTGCCAGAAATTTGCTGGAAAACAAAAATTGTTGTCATTACCTTTAAAACCAATTACAGTAAGTGCTCCTTTCTAGCAATTGGGTCTGGACTTTATAGGAGAGATAAGTCCATCTTCCTCAGGAAAACACAGGTGGATTTTGACTGCAACAGATTTCTTTACCAAATGGTCGGAAGCTATCCCTACTAGGAATGCCACAGATAAGGTGATTATGGAATTTATTGAAGAAAATATCTTCAGTAGGTTTGGGTGTCCTCAGAAAATAGTAGCAGATAATGCAAAAGCTTTTAAGTCTAAGGCAATGGAATCATTATGTGAAAAGAATGGTATCTTGTTGAAACATTCAACTCCTTACTATCCCCAAGGTAATGGTTTGGCTGAGTCCTCAAACAAAAATATCATTCAGAGTATTAGGAAAATGCTGAAGCATAATAAGAGATCATGGGATTCTATGCTGAAATATGCATTATGGGCTGATAGAATAACAGTCAAGCAAGCAATTGGAACTTCACCTTTCCAATTAGTGTATGGTACAGATGCAGTCTTTCCTGTTCAGTTGGGAATTCTAGTGATGAAGCTCTTTCAGGATTGTTAGGAGGAACCTAATGATATGTAGAGAAGGATTTATGCAACGATAGAGTTGCAATAGAACAAAGAAAAAGTGGAAGAAAAGGCACAATTGTACAGATTGGAGATAAAAGATAGATTTGACAGGAAAATCAAAGATAACACTTTCTCAATTGGTGACATGGTTCTAAGGTGGGATGCCAGGAAAGAGCAAAAAGGGAAACATGGAAAATTTGACAACCTCTGGTTTGGCCCTTTCCTAGTATCTAAGTTTTTGGAAAATAACACTTTCATCCTACAAACTTTGGAGGGTGAGGAATTGTCAAGTCCAGTTAATGGACGATTCCTCAAGCATTTCTACAGTTTTTTAGAGGAATTTTAGTTTTTCATTGTATATACCAGTGTGAGTAAATCATAATAAGGACTCCATAACCCAATGGAAATTTTGCAGATTAGCAGGTACCAGGAAATAAGGCACTGGTGTATAGGTTCTTGAAGCCTCACAAGGAGGACCTCATCTCACAGTAGGAGCCAGATGTTAGGTCATGATTTTGTCTTCCTTAGTTTTATGTTTTTGTTTATGTTTTTGAAATTTGCTAATATTTTTACTTCTAGGAAATTTTGGTGTAAAGGTTAATTTTGAGTCTATGCCTTTTAGTTTTCATCATTTTTTATTTTTTCTATTTTTTAAAGTTTGCTTTTATAAATATTGCTTAGAGTTCATTCTCGAAGGGTTCTACAAGGTGTATATTGATTAATGGTTTCATTAATGACACTAAGATCAAAGATTAATCATATAAACCAAGTCTTAAAGCTGGATTAGTGATTAAATGACATGAAATTATGTATTTGGACTTTCTTGTAGCACAAGAGCGAAATTAATGCACTAGCGCACTACAAGAAAGTCACGAGTACCAAAATAGTCATTTTTCACTCCGATTTTTTCAGTGGTTTCATTCCTAAGGTGTTAATCATATCAATTAGCACATTTGATACATGTCTTGCTAGGCTAATCATGGAAACAGGTGTATGGTCGTCGTGTGAGGGAGATCGTGGAAATTGTATGCAAGTTCATGGAAAATGATGACAGTAAGTGGAACAAGGCAGAATTTTTGGGAATAGGTTCCTAAGATGAAGAATACAAAGGCATTGAAGGTCATGGTGGAGACATATTGCTGAGAAATCGGAGTTTCGACAGTTGAAGGAAGAATCAGGGCTTCCTAGCAGTGACAGTTCAAGGCGATCTGGATGGTCGAAGACAACTGGAACGTGCAATTCGACACCTAACCTTTCAAGGGATCGACTTCCAGTGCCTGTATTAAGCTTTGGATGAGGTATCCCACGTGACATTTGATAGGGTTTGTTAAATTTGGGGGTTTTTCTGATAAAGCCTATAATGTCAAAATTTTAAAGAAGGACATTAATTTACTCACTCAATAGAATTTAAATGATGAGATATTAATAAAAAAATCTAAGTATTCATCATTTGAGTTAGTAAAGTTCAGAGAAGAACTATTGGAGGTCCCTGACTCTGTGATTAGGTCAAATTGATTAAACTTGGCACAAAACATTTCCTAAACTAGTGATAGAGCAGATTGTGAGAGTTTGAAGACAAATAGACTGCCAAAATTGTGCAAATTTGAAGATAAATCGACTGTGAGATTACTGACATGTGCTGCAAACCATACTGAAAATGAAGAAGAGTGGAAAAACTAATAGGGACGAGCCCACTGATCTCAGTTGGATAGATAAATTCCCAGGATGTGCTGAGCTATTTGAAAATGCAGGATGGTTGATATTTTTCAAGAATATTGATGGATACAATGCTGAAGTCTCCCATAAGTTTGCTCAGTGTTATGACAAAGATATTGTATCTTTTGATACTTTGAAATTCAAATTGACCAAAGAGCTAGTAGTTGAGGCAACAGGGGTTAAAAATGAGGGAGAGCTTTGGTTTAAGAAAGTGCCATTCACATTTAATTCACAAAGGTGCCTACTGCCTAGTATAGTTCCATATTGGCGTAAGGGTGTGCCCATCCATAACTTCAAGCCTGAATGGGTAGAACCTATTAAGGTTTTACAAAGTTATATTACATGTGAAGGAAGGTATGCCTTCATTTTTAAATACCTTTTCAGGTTTCTTCAACACCTCAGTAATGAATCAAAGATGAACTTTCCCTTCTTCTTACTAAAGAGCCTGCCGAAAATGTTTTGCAGAATCAAAGAACATCAAAATCATACCAGTCAGTCCATTTTTCACCATGGACTTATCAAACTCATTATCAACAGTGTTTTGCAGAGAGAAGGAAAAACTTAGGAATATTTCCTTTTTTGGTGAGGGTTTCAAAATAGTAAAGAAGGACAGTCTAATAGAAAGCAAGATTATAAAGGACAGACCTTGATCAGAAAACTAAGACAGAAGATTAAGGTTAAAAATGAAGAAAGTGTCAAATTAGAGGAAGTTGCAGACCCTACAAAAGAAGATTGTGAATCTAAACAACATCTAAATGACATTGAGAGCAAAGATTTGCAGTTTGTTAATAAGGAGACCCAACCTATTCAGGATGATGCACCAGCTATTATCACTACAGGAAACTACCTAGGGTTATAAGCTAGGTATGCCTGGTAACTTAAGAAATTATGTTTTTGTGTTTTTGTAAAGGTGGATCAATGGGACAACTCAATCCGAGTATGGCATTCAGACATTCAGAATGGTAAACAAATAAAACAGTGCTCTCAAGAGTTGATTAATCAGCATATAACTTTAAAGATGGATGAAGAAAAGAATGTAACTAAACCAGTACAGAGTAGGGTTCAAGAGACATCCAAGAAACTAATATCAAGCTATGAGCTAAACAATGGAAAAGCAACCATTCAAAGCTAGACAACACAGATAATAGTGAAAAGGAATATGGAAAGCTGACATCAAAACTGAAAGAAACCTGTGATCTGTATTAGCATAAAGAAGACTGAGTACAATAGCAGATTACTCTATCCAAAATCAAACCCACTTGCTCAGCCTCAGTACTTAGGCTTTATAGCCTTTACAAAATAGTCTACAGATCCTAAAAACATGGATCTGTTGAGTTAACTAAAACACTAACTGGACAGCAAATGCAAAAAGATAGGGACTGATCCCTAAAATCAAGGAAATGACAATGAGTTGGTCTTCTTTCTAGTGCTTGATGGTTGATGAAGTGAAGTTAGCCTCCCAAGGCTCAGTGGCTTTGATTAGGTACGTGCAGACTCGACCTAGCTGATGTGGCAGTCGATCCCAGAACTGTTGCCTTAAAAAGATGCTAAAATATAGCAACCAACCCACTTTGACTTTCATTTTTCACAAACCTCCTGTAGATAATGGTAGCATAATTCATAACTTGCTTATTCTGCTCGGCCTCCCGCCATTCCAACTAGAAAATCCACGATCTGGGAAAAATCTTAAGCTATCTATGAAAACAGGCTTTCAGCAGCTAAGCCTTCTACCAGTTTCACGCGTTAGCTGCCAAAATTCAGCCTTTTCGGCAGCTAATGAGCTCTTGGAGGCTCGCCTAAGCTGCCAAAACCTGTAGAATTCCTAAAAAAACTGTCTTTGGAAAAAATCAATTTTCTCAGCCGTCCGATGTCCATTTTGCATGTTCAAATAGTCGATTTTGATCTACAGATCATAAGATATATACTGGTGCTTTCATATTTGAATTTAGGGCTCAAGAAGGCCGTCTAAAGTTCCCTGCAAAATTACGTGATTTCAGCAGAAAATTCCTCCAATCCTTTGTTACAGGTCTGTGTTATTAATATTTCGCCGAGCTCTTCTCATTGGAAGCAGAAGGTTAGCTACTTTCTTAGTTGATTAAATATATCCTTCATTTCAAGTCTCAGTTATTAGCGAAGGCATATTGCAACAGACACATGGCATAGCAACTGGAGTTTTAACCCGAGATTGTAGGAATGAGTCGTTTTAGTCGAACTGATTTCGTGGCTGAAATTTAGGAATCAAATCATGAACGTTTAACCATAGACTTGAGTTATTAGACGTGACAGAGAACAGTATGAGATCATAGGCATATATGTTTTAGAAATTGAGACTTGTAATGATACTCACAGCTCCAATACTGACAGATGACTTCTTTCAGCTAAAAAATCAGGGATACTAACAGACCATTCTTTAAGCACTCGGCTAGGATTCGAAATGGGAAGAAGTTTTTTCAACATACCAGGCATTCGAGTAAACTCCAGCTTATGAGAGAGACTCAGCCAGTCATGACATAAGAAAATATTCTGTGGCAGACAATAGAGGAACCTCTTGCCGAAATCACGGAGTTTAAATTAAATGTTGACTCCCCCTTTCTCTCTGAATCTCGCTCTGATGAAAACTACCTGTGAACTGATGCTCTGCTCTGATGAAAACCACCTGGCAGAAACAGGAACTTCAAGTGCGCGAAAACATGAAAACACTCCAGGACCTTGGCTTTGTTTGGAACGTTTGAGAAATTAGATGCCAATTCAAATGAGCCCAGCAAGAGACCATGCTCCATTATGATGTTATCCATCTTGTACGTGATCCTCAGAATGTCATCATGTGAATTGTATTCGGTTATGAGGTCGATCTCGTGAAAGTGAGTGTCATTTGTACGATCTGAAGAGAACTGACCATCATACCTCATGTTGTTCATTTTCGGTAGCTAAAGTAATTTTGACAGACCGTCTTAGCTGCCGCAATAGGCCTGTTTCGGCAGCTAACTAAACTTCCACAGACTTAGTTAAATCCGAAAGCTGAAAATTTTGATTTTGAAGGCCAAGACTCATAGAAATAAAAAATGTTACCCATTCTATCATCCAAAATGACGGTGGTCAATTTGGGAGATAACATCTGGCTCCTACTCGGGGATGGAATCCTCCCATTGAGGTTCCGAAGAATCCCAGAACCAAGTAGTTCCAGTAGCCTTTAGCATTGGGCATGGAGTCATCAAGTCTTTAACAGTGATCCCTCTGCAAACCTGTATCCCACCTGTAGCTTACATGCAGCTTGCTCTGCTTATTCAACAATCAACTGAAGATGATCTACGTGCTCATAAAAGAGCTTATTTTCCTATCCCTACACTAACCAGCTCTGCCATTTTTTTAAGTGAATGCTGATTTCCATAGTAGCCATCTAAGCAATTTGGATACTGAAAACATCTCATCTTTCTCTCCAATCAGCAAATGATGTTTTACATGAATCAACAATAATACGAAGTCTTCCAGGAAACCATACTTACCCAGACACACTGGCAAGCTAAGGAAATCTGAAATCTCCAGGTTCTTTGAAAAGTATAGGTCAATGAAAACTGCCACTGGATCCTTAAAAGGAAGATAAGTAACATGCTTCTCCTCGGAAAACAGCTGCACATCTATGGCAGCCTCATGCTCAGCCATGATTGTTTCTCTACAAGAGGACTGATCATCTTCTTGTCTTCTTGAAATTAGTGATTGATCATCAAAGATGGTAACTTCCTCCTCAGACAAATGTACACAAGATGGAGACATAATAGGTTTTATATCATATGAATTTTGATCAGCTGAAAATATGTAGTTACCTATATCATCATTAGTTACCATAGGATCTTCTTGATTTGCAAACTGGTCATAAACTTCATAGCCATACCTATCTCTGGAATACTTTGCACATACTGAAGAAACTGATTCTAAATCTGAAATGTACTTACCCTCAGGCTGCTGGTCCAAATCTGTTTCATACCCACAGCTTTCATACTCGGAATCTGAAATGTCATGACTGTCTTCTTGCACATATGTTTGCAGATTTTCAGAGTCAGCCTGCATTCTGATCCACCTAGATGCACGGATGTTTTCCTCTACCTTTTGCGCATCTTCAAACAACTGGGTTAATGATGAAGACTCCCTTTATAGCAGAAGAAGGGCGAGTTCTGAATGAAGACACATAACATAGTGTATCATAGCAGCTGTTTCTGTAGGTCTAATCTCCAAGGGCATGTCATGATACATGCAGTTAAACTTTCGATTGAAAATAGGCAAATTTTGGCTCCGCTCTCTCTTCAAAGCATAAAAGTCAGCAAGGTAAGAATCAAAAGATTTGTATTTGCCCCAATACTTCAGGAAAGCATTAGAGAACTCGGTCCAAGAGCCAATTGAATCAACTCTTAGGCTTTTAAACCATATAGCAGCATCTTTGATCAAAGACTTGGAGAAATATCTCATGACCACATCTTCATGGGTAAGTTGAAAACGATCAACAAAATCCAAAAAGGATTCCACGTGTTCCTCAGCTGAAGTTTGATTCTCTCCAGAAAACCAAGGGAGATATTTATAACAATCATCGGGATAAGGATGAAGAAGAAGGGGCAGCTTTAAAGGCTTGAACATCTTCATCCGGATCTTAACTTGAAAGGCTGTGGGCTGACCATGAGAGTTAACGGGTTCATGACAAGGTACATAAATTATAACAAGAGGGGCTGAGATCTGTACAGGGTCTGAAACAATTTCTATACTTTCAAGGTCACATGGCTGATCAGATTCTGAAGGCAACGAAATATAGTGGTCATCTTTGTGAATGGGCTGAGGTAAAGCTATCGAATCTACATCTACAATCCAGGGCTACAGGCTTTCCTCTTCTAAAGATGAATATATACAAGAAGGATGATGATTTTCTGAATATACAAAACAGAAAATAATTCTCTTTACACGCGAAGGGAAAAGAATGAAAGAGGTAATAAAGAACAACAACAGTTCATGAAGCAAACTAATGAACTGATACCTGGACTTTGATTTGAGCTTCTTCATATTTTATCAACAGGATCCTCCCCAGTGGATTCTTTGAACGTGGAGTCGCCAGATAGATGCTTACAACCAATATAATGTTCAGCCTTTGTCTATCATCAAAAACTGAAACTATGTCATCTCCCAGGGAAGCTTGCTTCACTCTCCGTTCCCCGGTAACGGCGCCAATTTGTTATCACTCCAGGAAACTACCTAGGGTTATAAGCTAGGTATGCCTGGTAACTTAAGAAATTATGTTTTTGTGTTTTTGTAAAGGTGGATCAATGGGACAACTCAATCCGAGTATGGCATTCAGACATTCAGAATGGTAAACAAATAAAACAGTGCTCTCGAGAGTTGATTAATCAGCAGATAACTTTAAAGATGGATGAAGAAAAGAATGTAACTAAACCAGTACAGAGTAGGGTTCAAGAGACATCCAAGAAACTAATATCAGGCTAGGAGCTAAACAATGGAAAAGCAACCATTCAAAGCTAGACAACACAGATAATAGTGAAAAGGAATATGGAAAGCTGACATCAAAACTGAAAGAAACCTGTGATCTTTATTAGCATAAAGAAAAATGAGTACAATAGCAGATTACTCTATCCAAAATCGAACCCACTTGCTCAGCCTCGGTACTTAGGCTTTATAGACTTTACAAAATAGTCTACAGATCCTAAAAACATGGATCTGTTGAGTTAACTAAAACACTAACTGGACAGCAAATGCAAAAAGATAGGGACTGATCCCTAAAATCATAGAAATGACAATGAGTTGGTCTTCTTTCTAGTGCTCGATGGTTGATGAAGTGAAGTTAGCCTCCCAAGGCTCAGTGGCTTTGATTAGGTACGTGCAGACTCGACCTAGCTGATGTGGAAGTCAATCCCAGAACTATTGCCTTAAAAAGATGCTAAAATATAGCAACCAACCCACTTTGACTTTCATTTTTCACAAACCTCCTGTACATAATGGTAGCATAATTCATAACTTGCTTATTCTGCTCGGCCTCCCGCCATTCCAACTAGAAAATCCGCGATCTGGGCAAAATCTTAAGCGATCTGTGAAAACAGGCTTTCGGCAGCTAATCCTTCTGCCAGTTTCACGTGTTAGCTGCCGAAAGTCAGCCTTTTTGGCAGCTAATGAGCTCTTGGAGGCTCGCCTAAGCTGCCGAAACCTGTAGAATTCCTTAAAAAACTGCCTTTGGAAAAAATCAATTTTCTCAGCCTTCCGATGTCCATTTTGCAAGTTCAAATAGTTGATTTTGATCTACAGATCATAAGCTATCTACTGGTGCTTTAAGATTTGAATATAGGGATCAGGAAGGCCGTCTAAATTTCCCCACAAAATCACGTGATTTCAGCATAAAATTCCTCCAATCCTTTGTTACAGGTCTGTGTTATTAATATTTCGCCAAGCTCTTCTCATTGGAAGCAGAAGGTTAGCTACTTTCTTGGTTGATTAAATATATCCTTCATTTCAAGTCTCAGTTATTAGCAAAGGCATATTGCAACAGACAAATGGCATAGCAACTGGAGTTTTAACCCGAGATTGTAGGAATGAGGCGTTTTAGTCGAACTGATTTCGTGGCTGAAATTTAGGAATCAAATCATGAACGTTTAACCATAGAATTGAGTTATTAGACGTGACAGAGAACAGTATGAGATCATAGGCATAGATGTTTTAGAAACTGAGACTTGTAATGATACTCATAGCTCCAATACTGACAGATGACTTCTTCCAGCTAAAAAATCAGGGATACTAACAGACCATTCTTTAAGCACTCGGCTAGGATTCGAAATGGGAAGAAGTTTTTTCAACATACCAAGCATTCGAGTAAACTCCAACTTATGAGAGAGACTCAGCCAGTCATGACATAAGAAAATATTCTGTGGCAGACAATAGAGGAACCTCTTGCCGAAATCACGGAGTTTAAATTAAATGTTGACTCCCCCTTTCTCTCTGAATCCCGCTCTGATGAAAACCACCTGTGAATTGATGCTCTGCTCTGATGAAAACCACCTGGCTGAAACAGGAACTTCAACTGTGCGGAAACATGAAAACACTCCAGGACCTTGGCTTTGTTTGGAACTTTTGAGAAATTAGATGCCAATTCAAATGAGCCCAACAAGAGACCATGCTCCATTATGATGTTATCCATCTTGTACGTGATCCTCAGAATGTCATCATGTGAATTGTATTCGGTTATGAGGTCGATCTCGTGAAAGTGAGTGTCATTTGTACGATCTGAAGAGAACTGACCATCATACCTCATGTTGTTCATTTTCGGCAGCTAAAGTAATTTTGACAGACCGTCTTAGCTGCCGAAATAGGCCTGTTTCAGCAGCTAACTAAACTTCCACAGACTTAGTTAAATCCGAAAGCTGAAAATTTTGATTTTGAAGGCCAAGACTCATAGAAATAAAAAAATTTACCCATTCTATCATCCAAAATGACGGTGGTCAATTTGGGAGATAGCACCAGCAGAGACATTTGTTGATGAAAAGATTGTACTTGCAGAGAAAGTTTCAGGTGATGAAAAGGACAGTAAAGTCCAATTACAGTCTTGTCAGAGGATGAAACATACTTGTTTGAGGAGGATAAACTTCCTATCATTGATAAAACTAAGGTTGGCACTAAAAAGGAATTTCATAGCCAGGAAGATAGGGTAGCAGTACCAAAGAAAAAGAATCTAAAAGTCATGGAATTTGCCTCAGTCACCCATCAGGGAAAAACTTTAAAAATGGTAGGGGAACTTGCTCCTGGGTGGAGACCAAAGACTAGACCCAGAAACAAGCTCAGGCTGAATATGAAGAAATTACCAAACCCTAAATTGAATAAACAAGGAGTAACTGTGATTGATGACTCCTCCTTTGATGAAAAACTAGATGTTGATAAGGGTGACAGCAAAGGGAAAAGACCAATGAAATCAGAAAAAGAATCTTCCCTTACTGAGACTAAACTGTCTGATGTATTTTTAGAGATACGAAGCCAAATGTTAAAGGTACAACAAGAAGGTGAGATAGAGGTTTATCACTTAGAAAACAAGCTGATGGTTGATGAAAATGTTCCCTGTGAAACTGAGACTAAAGAAAACCTAAGTTTTCATGAGACTCCTACAGAATTGCTACTAGAAGATGAAGGAATCTATAGGAGACTAAACATTCCATGGCTTCCCAATGAGATGCAAAGTACAGCAGGAAATAAAGCATTTGATTTGGACAAAAAGAATTTACAGAGAACTATAAAGCAGTATAAACATCAAGTGGAATATATGAAGGAGACAAATGATGGCTTGGTTATGGCCAATCGAAGACTCGGAGAGGATCTAGATGAGGTGAATAGCCACTATCAGCAGCTGATTGCAGTCTCAAAAGAGGCATTGAAAAGAAAAAGAAATACAGAGTCACAATTTACAATGTTAAAACAAACCATCAAATATCTACAACAACAAAATGAAGAACTCACTAGAAATATGGCAGAGATGGAAGCAGAGCAACTGAAGGCTAGGAGAAAGGCCCAAGCCCTAGAAGGGATAGCCTTGTTAGCAGAGGCAGATAAAGATCTATGAGGCTTGTTAACAAAATCAGTTATTTGTTATGTTTTGAAGGATATTTCATTTTTGTAATTATTATTTTGATAGAACCATGTTGATGTATAGGTTGAAAAGTAGTTAGGGTTTAGCCCTTAACTGAATTTTGAAGGACAGTATTAATGTAGGTCACAAAGAGGATTAAGGGTTCGACTTTTTGGCTGGCTAGAGGAGGTCTCCAGACTTGTTCATAAGCTAAGTAAATGACTCTTATGTGTATTTGAAGAACTGATTATGAAATATATGCTCCATTTTACCCTTCAGTTTGTTCTCTGGATTCATTTATAGCTTGTTTTAGCTACACAGTTGGTAATTTCATTGTTGGTTTAAAGTTTTTATGCTTGTAGTGCTTGCCATTTGTGGATGAACTTCAATGTTATTTTCTGTTGGATACATGTTTATTATGCTATGCATCTCAATTTTTCTATGCTTGTGATTTAGTTCTTATTTGGGTTATGAATGCATTCCCTCTTGTCACCAAACTTCATGACCATAAAACCTTAAAAAACCCTAAAAACCCAGTTTTGTTTTATTGAAATATTTGAGATTATGTTGGCTTGTTTTCTTGTAGTCTGGAAACAATTTCTGGCATAAACACTCTCAATGCCATAAGGATTGAGAAAAAAATAATATCTCTTTGCTTTCCACTTAATTGATTTTTTTTTCAATTTACTTGTACTTTATTTTGTTGTAATTTTATGCATAAAAAACCCTAAAAATATGAAAATTCCTAAAACCCTAAAAATCTAAGTAAATTCATAACTCCAAAAATACATTTGCATTTATAATTCTTGTCGACCGTACAATTTCTCCTTAGTGGATTTATCCATAGATATATAATGGTTCCCTCTTTTACCTTAGTGAAAGCATAAAAATCATATATTGTAAAAAATAAAAAAAATCCAAATAAATTCAAAAACCTAAAAATATTTGCAACTTTGAAAATCTCGTCCAACAATCAATTTATCCCTATTGGATTTATCTACAGATCTTGAAGGGAATGTCATTTTTCCCTAGTGCATTGGGAAGCATGAATTTGTTGAATTAGGGTTTTTGTTGGGTATTTTATAGCTCTTATTGGGCCAAAAGGTGCACCCTATTCAACTTATCCCTCTCCCCTTTAAGGAACACAGTTCTGAGGTATTTTCTTGGGAGGTGTGAAGCCCTTACATGGGGATTCATGAAGTATATTGAAAGTTGTGATATTGATTGATGAACTTAATTAACTCCTTTACTTTGATTTATTCCATTCTATATTACTCATTGTTGATTCCATATAAGGAATTGATCTTTTTACAAGGTTGTGGAAAGGCATTTCAATGTGTGATGTTTGGAGTTATCATTTAGGGCTCTCCCTTAGGTTTATGAGTTACCTGAAGAAGTTAAGAAGATAGACTGAGGTGACATTCGGTCTTACCTACTCCTTTATGCTTACCCTCCCTAGCACAAGGGCATTCATATCCCATTTAACAAGGAATGGTAGTTTGAGTGAGAACACAAGGCACCACATCTTCTAGAGCTTGTTCCCTTAGGGATCCTCACATTCATGTATTTAGATGACTTTTCCTCCATAAATTTTATATGTTAAATATAAATATTCCTAACATGACTTAAAGGCCTTGAAACTAACTAAAAAGAAAAAACATAGAATTTTATATAAATTTATAACTAACATAGCATATTATAAAAATAATTATTTAATAATAGTAAAGTGCACATGAATCCCAAATGACCACCTTAATCACCTACATAAAAATGAAGTGCCAACATGGCTGCTTTACAATCTAGAGATAGTGTATAGTTGTACAAGATCCACTAAAATTAATTGAGCTCTAAACTACAAATCCTAATCTAAATTGTATAGGCTCTTTTGCCATAAAAAAAAAAGCATCCTCATTAAAACTGGCTTAATGATTTGTCTCAACATTTACTTCTCCCCCAAAATAACCTCTTTCTAAAGAAGAGGACTTACTAATAGAATGAAATTCTTAGTAGCAATCCATTCCTACTCTGGTAACTCTACATTTAGCATGCACATGCTCAACAATCTTTGTTCTATGAAAAATCATACATTAACCATCTATTAAACTTGAAACAAAGTCCTATCTTGAACTTCTATGTTCTAATTGACTACCAACAATCCAAGCACCCTCGCCAAACTTCTATGTTCTAATTGACTACCAAAAATCCAAGCACCCTCGCCATAGTGTATGAGTCATATTTTAATATACCTTGATACTTCTTATCCCATTTGGCTCTAATATATTTTATGGTTAAATTTTTTTTTTCAATTTTAGGGTGGGTGGATGATGCTTCATATATTACTTCATAGAACAAAGACTTGTGTTAATAAATGGGATTTTCTAGAAATTTACATCCTATAAGGTGAATAAATACATATACACCACAAAATTGGAGCAACATAATAATTTTACAGTGATAGACACCAACTCAATCATTTCATTAGAAAAGAACATATTTACATATGATCTCCTTATGAAACAATCAACTCCTATAATCACTAAGGAAATATGTCTTGAATTTACTCACAAAAGATTATCTTAATTTTAAATTATATGTATGAGATATAAAACCTCTTAACACTTATAGTAATTATATAATAATTATACATAATTAAATTAAAGATATCTCAATTGATTCATTAACCCAACATTTTTCCTTAATGATAAGTTTGGAGATTCCAAAATCGTATCTAAATTTGCAAAACTTGTCTTTTACTATTGCCCTGGTAAAAATATGTTCAACTTACTATTTTGTTCAAGACCATACATAATCTCAAACACAAGTTTTTGAAGTGCATCTTAAACAAAATGATATTATATATCAATGTGCTAAGTCTGATTGTAAAACACTTCTTAGCCATCCCAATATCTCTTTCATTATCACAAATCAAGTGTATGTTTCCGATAGCTCTTTCATTATCACAAATCAAGTGTGCGTTGTTCTTTGTGCTCATATAGAGCTTGTAAAATACTTATAATCCGACGTGCTTTACATACTAAAATAAATCTATACTTATATATTCTTAAAAATTTACTTTAATTAAAAAATATAAAATTTGAAATTTTAACCTAATAACATTAACATAGCAGATCTCAATACACTAAATACTACTGCATACAGTAATAAACATGAATTTATAAACTATTTCAATCACGGGGACTTCACCTAGTGAACATCTCACATAGCATGTGTGATCATGGGATATTAAAGAATACCCTTAATTTCCAGAGATATTGACCCAAACTCTTTTTGTTGAAACCCCCTCCCAATACTTAAAACCTCCTCCCCACCTCTTTTTATACCTCAATCCTTATAAACCACCCTACCCACCCGCACCTTAAACCCCTCATACCCCCAATACCTGCAATATATTGGTTCAATTTTTAATAATTTTAAAACCCACAATATGAACTAACGTGATACGATATTGGTCAACAAGTGAAGCCCCCATGATTTCAATTAGCATATACATACCAAGGATATAGAGCGATCTCCAGATTGTGGATGTTTTGGATTTGCAAGGGCTCAAAACAGCATTAGTTGGCCATGAGGGATATCATTCAAACTTCACTTGTTATTTATTGAATTATTCCATATTTATGGTTATGGACATCTGTTTCACTATATAAATGATTTCTTTGAAATGTATGTTAGAAAATATTAGATATTTAGTGAGTATGATCTGGTTTATTGGCATAGCTTGATATGAAGTTACTTGTTGTAAAAGAGTTTATACGATTCAAATTTCTTGAGGGTTTACCTCTATCCCATGGGTTGCAGGGTGTTGTGGAACACCTTGAGATATAGTGGTAGCCTGAATAGATCCCTAAACGCCTCAGCGGAATCTCAAGTCTTAGTATAAAAGATGTAAAGCTCCAGTAATATATGATATTCATGGATTAATACCATCTCAAATCGTAATATTTTGCAACCATTTTTATGAGTGGATTGTCGATGGAAATATATGGAATCGCAGGACAACAGTAGAAAGACAATTCGAGCAGCAAAATGTTCACCGCAAGAATCAAGATGTCTACCTCGTTTTTATACCAGCATAGATCCATCTAAAAGAGGATCTACTAAGCACCAAGAGAGATCAAATATCTCAAGGTGCAAGCATTTTTTTAGAATGGTAGTGTTGAGGAAATGTGTAATCCAATGTTTATGATTTTAGTTTATCTAATTTATATTGTTTTATATATACCAAATTCTAAATCATTTAAATTTAATTTAAGCGGACATGTTATTTTTAATAATTTTTTATTATTTTTTATAAAGGACACATGTCAACTTTAGGATAAGCACAGAAGGAGTTACACATCTCTCCCATACTAAACTATAGAATGCACTTCTTCGAAGCAACCATATTTGAACCACTTTAAAGTTCAGTAATAATAGAAAGACAAAGTAAAGTTGAAAGCCTAGGTTGCCGGTGGAAAATGACTGGATGCACAGAATTCAAAATTCAACGGAATTATTTCGTATCACCGCAACGGTTATATATCTGCTTTATATAAAGCAATTGAGCAGATGAAACAATATGTAATGATATTTTTTTTCAGATTCGAGATATATGAAGATTAAACGATATATAATGATATTTTTTTCAAATTCGAGATATATGTTGTTAAGATTGATGTTATTGAAGGTATTTGAATTTATTTCTACAATTTGATATGTAACCATTTTCAAAATATTTATATTATAAGATCGATACACGGAGAAAAAGCATCAACCAACCTTATATCTTTCTTATGTTTCATTTTCGCAAAGTTATACATACTGTAGCCCCAAGGGTTAGCTCAATTGGTAAAACGTGCGCACACTCTCTCGGTTCGGGGAGAGGTCACGGGTTCGAGCCTTGAGTCCTTTGGGGTTAGGCCTTTTGTGAGGATGGCCGGTGGTTTACCACCTCTACCATCCACTAATATGGGGAAGTATTGCTAGGTTTCCCATGGATATTTCCATGGGAAAAAAAAAGTTATACATACTGTGTATTAAAAATAGACATGTTTGACAATAAAAGAAAAGCTCGCATCAATCTTAATTCTATGCAGGAAATTAGGGTTATACTAGGATCCACATAATATCATTTCACCACCTTAATCACTGTGTAAAGAAAAGACATGTTTCACTTAAAAGGATCAGCTTAATGATAAAAAATGATATGTGTGATAAGAGATAACACCGCCTTCGCCCATCAACACCATATAATAATCTTTCTCTATCAGTCAATATTTTCATAAAGAACTGTCCTCACGCTTGTCACCTTCGCCCACTAACACCATCTTTTTCTCTGTGTCATTTTTCATAATGAAATGTTCTCATGCTTGTAATGATAGAAATAAATTTGTTAAGTCGGTTAAACATTTGATGACACCTAATACCATTTATGCTTTTACAAATATGCAGATTATTACATACAAGTTTCCTAATCAAGTGCCTTCCATCATTTGATGGAAGGACCAAACAAGTGGCACATAGTTTGGAACTTGGCAATAGATTATAGTTCAATCGATGTAGATTTCTTTTGAAAGGACACCATCTTTATCTGATGGAAGGACCAAACAAGTGGCACATAGTTTGGAAGTTGGCAATAGATTATAGTTCAATCGATGTAGATTTCTTTTGAAAGGACACCATCTTTATCTGATGGAAGGACCAAACAAGTGGCACATAGTTTGGAACTTGGCAATAGATTATAGTTCAATCAATGTAGATTTCTTTCGAAAGGACACCATCTTTATCTTCTCGCATGCTTTAATATGACTCATTTTAACTTATATTAACCAGTCAAATTCACACATCACAATTTATTTGACTCACACACCACAATTTATTCATAATATTCATAATAACGAGTGAACCTCAAATATGCTTGTGGACCACGCAACATCACTTTCATCAAAACCATATTTTCAACATTCTTACTTTGAGAACCTCTTGTGAGTTATCTCATTTACATTAATGAGTAATAACAAAATATATGCATGATTTTATTATGTTATTTTTGTTTTACATTAATAATTAATAACAATTTATATGTATGATTTTATTATTAGGGTGAGTGTATAAAGTTGAGGAGCATTTTAGAAACAATGGTAGATTCAAGAAAATGATTCTATATTTCTAAAAGAGAAATCATCCCAAGCAATGTCAAGCCTATTCAGTTGATTTCCAACTAGGATAGTTAACAAAAAATCCAGTTCACATTATGTTGCTCTAAAATGCGAAGGCTTTATGCTCTCCAAAAGATACAAGCATTTTGTAAAACATGATTTATGCCCAAAACGGGTAGCCCCCGTCATTTTCTGCAGTGATTTCGGTCCGACCAAAGCACATAAGGGGTGAACGTGGTTTGTGTAAGAAGGGCATACAATTGCCACCTTGGTGATCTATTATAGCTGATTTTACCACTCCATGTGAATCACACTTGCATGGCCTTCCCCTGTCCCTCTGTAGAATCCTTAGACCCCTTGGACCATTTTTTGTCCTTTGATGTTTACTTGACCATCCCTAGAAACATGTGAAAATTAATACACACGACTTTTAAACCCCTAATCGCCTATATACGCGGGTTTGACCCCTAAAACCGCATACATCAGGATGTGTGCATAATCCAAATCCTTTTGGAGTTTTCCTTGACGTGGATCCAACTCACTTGACTCTTGGCCTTCCATATGCCTTGAGATCGCTCGGATTCGACCTTTCATTACCCCTTTGAAAAGATATATAAGGAACTCTTTGGTACATTGAAGGCATATAAGAGAATTGAGAGCAAAGAAAACTATAGTCCATTGTTTCCGGAACTTGTGCTTGAGTCTGCATCCCTTTGTCCCTTTGAGCACTTTTGTGTCCTTCCCAAGCTTGCATTTGCTTGTGAGCTTGCTATTGAGAGATGGAGGATTGAGGTGGTGGAGGCCCAAGTGGGGAATCCAGTTTCTCTGATTCGCAGACATGCCGACAAAGGTTGTATCCATTGTAATATCTGATTTTATATTAATAGAAATATATTTTCCTGTTCAATAATGTATGTTTGAATGAATATTTTATCCATGGATTATTTCAAATGCTTATACATTGGTGATTATATATGCTAGAATAGATCTAACACCCATATATATAGTATGCTTGTCTTGTTTACTTGTTGTTGAAGAAGTGATTTATCAAGTCAAGATGTTTGAAAGCTCAATGGGGATCTACTTCAACCGTCTGGAATAAGGTACGAGGTCTGATCCTTTAGTGTTAGATATTTAATTTCTATTGCATATTGGAAAGGATTGATTTCTGGAGTCAAGCTGTCTGTTGTGGTACCTCAAGCCATAGGAATTTCTCTTCATAACAGAATTGGCGACTCCGCTGAGGAGTTCCTAGTAGTTGTCCTTTGGGGATTTTCTATCGGCATTCAATGACTTTGAATTGCTCTTTTTCTCTTGTTTCTGTGTCGAGTTTGGGGGCATGTTTGCCTGGTTGTGTCTGATTCATGTGAAGTTTGTCTCAGCTTTTCTGTTTGCCTTTATTTTTATGCATCTTTCTTCCTATACGCGAGTTTTTAACTCATAGTCGCGTATATATGCAGGTTTCACTACTATTTCCACGTACACACGCAGTTTTACTGCAAACAGTCGTGTATGCCCTTAGTTTTGCCTTCTAGAGGAAGATGGGTGGTTGTTGGGTGAAGTTTGATGATTGTTAAGTCTCCTTTGATACTGCTAGAGTCTGTATACACCTCTATTTCTGATCAGAGACATTTTTTTAGGGTAAATTTCTTTTTGAAGAATGTTTTTGTCATTGCATTTTTTATTTTTTGTTTTGGGATTAGTGCATTAGATTTCGTTTACCTTAGTACTTTGCTTGAGTGTGCTTGCAGAGTCTAGGGGTTGTAGAGCCATTCTTTTGCTTTTATATCTCATTTTTATTTCAAAAAATCCAAAAATATTTGCTTATCATCATGCATTGCATCTTGCATTTTGCATAGTACTTGCACTCGATTTGCTTTGGAGTATTAGTCAGGATTTCATATAGGAAAGCTTGCATTTATCATTTGAAGAAAATTGTGCATTTCAAGCAGTAGCATACCTTGTTTTTCATGGACACAATGCATTTGCATTGATTGTTAGGTGTGCATTTTGCTTCATGTTGTGTCATAACACCATTAGTTGCACAACCATATACCTCTTTTGAGTAATAAATCCAATTAAAATCAACGCTTAAGTAAAATGAACTACACTATTTTATGTGATAGGGTTCACCAACAAGACTAGGTTTTAGGGTCTTGGAATAGTTCATTGTGAGTAAATTCTCCAAGATCACTAAACAACAACATGTATGTGTCTGTCCAGGTGAGTGAGTGAAATTCCTTGATATAACCAGTGTTTCTCAGGATCCTCCTCTCAAAAGGGAGTTAAGCACAAGGCAGTGTGAGCGGTTATTGATTGGGATGACCCCTAGTCATAACTGATTAGCATCGGAGATATTTCCATGATTGTATTCATATCTAGGGGTTCTTTCGAGAGTTTCAGGATTTGCTACCCTACCCATACGGCCAATCCCGCCTGTGACAGTCCACCTGTGCATTGATTATATTGAGGTGACCTTAGGGACAGTGCAAGAAGATGAGGGACCTTTAAGATGCAATCCTAGTTTTCAAAAACAAGATCATGTTACCAAAAAATACATCAACCTGAGCCTGACATAGCACTTGGTATGGTTCAACCCGAGCCTGATATGTCATGGAACATGTAGGATAGGAAGCCATATCACGTACGCATTATATAACTACAAAAAGCGCTCGTGATATGTAGTTATAAAATGCGTACCCGATTTGCAAATCATAAAAAAAAAATTAAATACACAGTCCCGAACCCGCGGCCCATTTTCACAATCAAGAACGCGAATTTGAAGGGCCATTGGAGCGTTTTGGAGCGAGACCACTGCTTGGGATTGTTGCAGGAGCTAATTCAGGCTGAGGGGAGGAGATTTCACTCGTGCATTGTCATCCAACAAGGTAATTCAATCACCCAATGCATTTTTCTTTTAGTCAATTTTTACCCTATAATTGTGTGACTTTAGATGTGTGATATTCAAATGCACTTTCCTCCTATCTTTTTTAATTCTCAAGAGCATTACCTTATACAC
>LPNX010051277.1:0-65578 GCA_001517045.1 Pseudotsuga menziesii
GAGAAGGCTCAATTGGGTCTTGGGCACAGCTACAGCAGAGCCAACGTGAAATTCAATGTCAATAGAGTGGATAACATGGTTATACAGGCTATTAGTATTCTCGAAACCTTGGACAAGGACATCATGAACACCTTCTGCATGAGCGTAAGGTATTGCAAGTTTAAACTTAGTATTGTTTTTACTTTTTTGGGGGTTTTATATGAAACAACATTTAAGATAGTTCAGTCAGGGTCAATTCTAACAGCTGTCAAGTTGAGGTCAATTTCCCATAAGTGTCTTTTAATTCTTTAGCTAGGACTCATGAATCATATTTATACTGAAAGGTAAAAGGATTTGTTTATTAACTTAGATTTATATCAGATCCATGATTTCTTTGTTCTCAGAGATGTGTTTTAAAATCACTATATTTTATATTCCCAAGGAATAAATAAAAATATACATTTGACTAGTCCTGCGAGGACTCAAGTGTGCTGGATATTGTTTTGTTGTCCATCATTCAAAAACAAAGAAATTTAAGAAAACTATTAAAAGTCTTCCTTACGTATTCTCTAGGATACTCAATTTGTCATCGATACAGAATCATCAAAAGAGCCCTAATATCTAAACCAGAAATACAACAAGATGAGCATAACCAATGTCTACATCCCTCAGCTATGACTCCGAGATAATCTGCCATTAAGTGGTTGTTAGTACAAGTCTTTTCTGAATCAGATAGGAAGTGACTTTTCTAAATTCTTGTTTGGTTTAGGTACCCTTCTGTAACAACAAAGTAAATTTAGAAAGCTTGTCTGCCATTTAGTTGAAATCACATATCTTGAATCACATAGACTTGGAGAAGGCTCAATTGGGTCTTGGGCATAGCTACAGCAGAGCCAATGGGAAATTCAATGTTAATAGAGTGGATAACATGGTTACACAGGCTATTAGTCTTCTCGATACCTTAGAAAAGGACATCAACACCTTCTGCCAGAGAGTAAGGTATTGCAAGTTTAAACTTAGTATTGTTTTTATTTTTTTTGGGTTTTATATGAAACAACATTTAAGATAGTTTAGTCAGGGTCAATTCTAACAGCTGTTTTTTATACAGGGAAAAATCTCAGAATAATGGTGAGGTACCATTACTGGAATAGGCCCCAATCATAGGAACATACTCAACATACTTGTTTTTTGCAGGTCTGCAATCCATGACTGAGGAGGAATTGACCGCAAACAATGAACCATGTTGCTCGGAGAAATTTGACAAAATTGGTACCTCTTTAGTATTTTCTCTCAAATCCATCACTGACTATTCAGAAACTTGCTGATTCTTCTTGCCTGTATTCTCAAACTCATGTTTGTTCTCACTTGTATTCTCAAACTCATCTCCCAAAATGTCTGACAATTTTGAATGTAAAGACTCTCTCTTTGAGCCCTTTGACACAATCCACATATTAACCTCTGCTCGATCATCTGAGCTGCTTGTCAACTCACCAATTTCTGGTCCAAACAAGTTTCCTTCAGTGGTCAAATTCTAGGCTAAAACCATGTGGGGGTAAAATCTTGATAACTGACATTTAGGACTAGTAATTGCTATCCTCTCCCAGGGATGCACTTGTCACTATTTTGCTGTCTAAGTAACAACAGAGGGAATCACTGTCTTTGAAAGGCAGTTGAGCAAGGATACACAGTGATTTAGCTTTGGGAAGGTAAATTGTTGCCTTTGATAGAATATAGATGCCAACACACACAATGATTCCTTTTGGAAGCAAAGACAAGTAAAAACATCAATGAACATCCAATCTGGACTCGCCATCTAGAGTTAAATAGTTATGTGAGCTTAGTAGAAGCAAATTGTTGTGCATGATGCATGATGATGATTTAGTTTGGAAGGATAGTAGACTTTGCTGTGGAAGGCAATTACTGCTCAAATCACCAAATCATGAGCCCACATGCATGACAAATCGTTGTCTTGAGGGACCATATGCAAAATCGTTGTTGTGCCTGGGAGGAGCCTGCTTTAATGTACAACGTTTTAGCCTAGGGGAAGGTTGAACAATTTGCTAGAGGAAGTTCCTCTGTAAACCACCAACTCCCTGGCCCACACTTGTTATCAAATCGCTATAACTAAGTGAAATCTTTCGATTTTTTTTTAAATCCACCTATAGGCGTCGCTTTTTCGACGTTCTTCTGACAATTCGGTGAAACCATCCAATGGTAGTGTCATGAATCCGATGCTTCATCCCGTCGAACGACCGATGGTTTAAGTGTCAGTCTGCATCAAATATCCGACGTAGTCACCATTCCACCAACCCTTTTCCCATCGGAAGGCTGACTCTTCTAGTGTCGAATGGCCGACGCTTCAAGTGTCGGATGGCATCGGATTTCCGACACTCTTTGGATAAAAATATTGACGGCATCACCATTCCTATGACACTTCTGTCTGTCGGAAGGTCGATGCTTCAAGGGTCAGAGGACGTCGGATTTCCAACGGTTTACACAATTTTTGATTGGCACTTTCGAAGGAAAAATGGTCAACTATGCAACGCAATGGTGTGTCGGATCTTCGACCCACATTGGTAGAATGTCGAAGATCCGACGTTACACCATCGACGGCAAAACAAAGTGTATGTGTCGAAAATGTGACAGAGAAGTGTTGAATTTCAAACATGCAAGGTGTCGGATTTTGGGTTGAAATTCTATTGTGTGTGTATTTGTTTCTTATGAGTATTGGTAGCCTCTTTATGCTTTTGGTCCCTTTTTCAACAAAATATGGAATTCCTTGCAACAACCCACTACAGTTAACCAAAACCCCTTCTTAGATTACCACATTTAGGATGGCTAGTTGTATAAGCTTAATCAACTATGTGTCCCCACTATAGATGATCATCTTGTTTTGATGAGAGAATCCCATGCATCCTCATATGGTGTCCATTTTGGCACACACTGAACCACTCATAATTTACAACGTCATTTATTTTGGTCTGCATCACAACGTTTTGTTAGCAATGCATTAGGTATTATTCCCTATGTAGTAAAAATAAGCCCTCCAATCGTAAGCATGGTCTTTATCAACCTTTACCAGTTCCAACCTGTCCATGGGAATCCATCTCCATGGATTTTATCACTATCCTCCTTATGACTTTTCATAAACATTATAACATTTGCGTTGTTTTTGGATTCTCCCAAATGGCCATTTTTGTCCTATGCACCATGACCTCTATTGTTGCTTAGATTGTTGATCTCTTTTTTAGCCATGTGTGGACTCACTTTGATCTCCCTTCCAACATTAGATATGATTGTGATTCTCATTTTCTTAGTACTTTTTGGAAATCCCTTTGGTCTTTATGGGTTAGTCACCTTAAATATTCCACTGCATTCTATCCCGAGATTGTTTCCAAACCACAGCGGTCAATTGTAGCTTGGTCCATGCCCTCCACATTCAATTGATGAAGGAAAAATAGTGGGATTCCATGCTCTATATTGTCCAACATAGTTACAATCATGTTGTCCATGTTTCTACAAGATTCTCTCCATTTGAATCTTGTTTTGGTTACCAAACTTTTGCACCATATGAATTTCCCTTGCAACTATATCCTTTTGGTACTCTCCATTAGCAACACGAGAAGACCTCTACCTTGTAATTCTCACAAAATTTGGCTCGAAAACTTGCTCAAGTTTATGAAGCTCTTAAAGTTTCCTAGCAACATTACAAGGCACACCATGATGCTCATCGTACACCCATTTCCTTTTCTCCCTGTGACAAATTTTGGTTTTACATGGAGAGACAATGTTTTTAGTCCCAATACTATCAAAATATAAAAAATCTATGCTATGTCCCTTAAAAACTCCTACAACAGATTATGGGAAATGCCTATTGTCTAGATTCCCACCCTCAGCTCGACATTCTTGATGTGGTCAATGTGAATAACCTCAAATGTTTTGAACCACCCCTCCTAGAAGAAGAGGTCAATATTTCACACCCATCTAAGTTGGTTACTGATTTCCAACCCCGTTTCCTCCATGGAACCTTGTTGGAAACATGTACCACTACTACTGGAACCCATAGGAACACTTCATATCTAGTTGGTCGCAAGGTGCAACTTCCATCTCAAGAAAAATGGTTTTCATAGTCTACCATATCTCAACACTTCCCTTATATGCTTGCAGAAGTAGGGACACTTCCAGGATTAAGCACAGAGGAGTTGAGAAGCAACGAGGTGCACCCTCACGGGAAAGGTTAGCTTGCAATATGTAGCACCCTCTAAGGAGAGCTAGTAGGGCGCAACTCCTCTAATAGATATTGGTACAAGTTCCCATGGCCAGGAGTGGGTCAACTAGATATTGTTATATCTGGTCTTCTGCTAGTTATTTGATGTTTGATTTGGTCTTGTTCTAGTTGTTTGATTTTTTATATGGGCCTAGAACCATCTTGTATTGCAATCCTTCTCTATATAAGGCTATCTATTATACTATATAAAGTGATCGTTCATTTTTTCTTCTCATATTGTTGCTTCTATCTACTCTTTTAGTTTTTGTGTGTGAATGTTTTCAACAAATTCAACAACATCACACAATTTTTTTTATTGAATCCACCTGTCACTAAAAAGTTAACAAAAATATATTAGATTGCAAAAAACAACATTAAAATCTAGGGTAAGATGAAAAATTTAATTCAACTTGAAAGCGCCTTCAAAATCTAGATGTGAAAAATCACAGTATGTGTCGAAGTGCCACATGGAACTCACTATTCAAGATGGATATATAAAACACCATTACATTTGAGATCCAAATCTAATATTTGCATGATGTTAATTTGTCAAACGTCACAAATCAAAGCTTGCAAGTTGTTGCAAATAAATGGCAGCAACAAAATTGTGTTAATAAATTTTTTTTCGTAATTATGCCGAAGGAATTTTTAAGGAAGTGGTTCCTCTAAGGCCTTCTATCGACGACCAATGAGGAGCCGTCTCCTGTCATACCCTATAGTCAAATATGTTAGATATGGTGAAAGAAGTGTATAGACTGCACCCAATTCTGTGTTAATTCCGCATAGGGAAGATAGCAGTGGCGGGAACATTCCACCTATGTTTTCTCGCATATATCGGAGAGCAATGTATACATATTCCATCCAACTAGGCATCCATTGTGGGAATCCAACTCGTCTCACATTCCACCTATGTTTTCCTACGCATATTAGAGAGTATATGCTACAAATAAAAATAAATCATGGGGTGTACATACATGCTCATAATCAACAAGCTCCCATTATAGTTTAGTGGTGGATTTTGTTCCTTTTCTTCTCTTCACACTAGCACGGTTCATTATCCAAATTATCATGTCATTTCTAGAAGAAACACATATAGTGGATTTAGCAAAATCAAATGAATTCAATCTTCATCGAGGTAGTCCTCATGGATGGCCTTGACTATTTGCAATAAATGTTAATTTTTAGCTTCATTTAGGTCAATATCACTCTTTATCTACAAACTTGTTTAACAGTTCAAATCATTTCCACATGCTCATGGAATTTTTATCAAGCTTATCATATTGTGCAATAATATTAATAGTACACTACTATGTGATTTATGATTATACAACTATTACTACCCTTCCACTTGGTTATGAATAAATCACATACTCAAATGATTATACAACTATTAGCTTAACTTCAACTAGATGAAATCATGAATCTAGGTGTCTATTCCATGAGAATCAACTTTCGGAATCCGTATTTAAAACACTTTCGGCTGAACAATTTTTTTTTTCGGTCGAAATATTATTTCGGCCAAATGTTAAAACTAATGGGGAACCTCGTTATGCAAGCTTTGTAAGGATCGCCGGAAAAATAATGTCCAATAGATATTGTTTCGTTCGAACATTTTTTCATCCGAAACAAGTTATATATATTTTAACAGATGCAACTGTTTACAGTTTTGTCATTTACGATTTTTCCCTGCGTGGTGGAGGTTGGCCTGCGTCTGCCTATGTTTTGGCCTTCACCTGGATGTGTTGGCCTGGATTGCGCCTGTGTCTATTTTGTTCTATGCTTGCATTTGTTTTGGCCTACGCCTGCCTGTGTTTTCTTTGGTGAGGAGGAGTTGGACTGCGTCTACATGTGTTGGCTTGCTTGAGTTGGTATGTGTGTGTTGGCCTATGTATGTTGGTCTGTGGAGTGTTGGACTTGTTGGAGTCCGTCTGTCGACATCCATTTGTGGGAGAGGACAAGAATTGGCCTTGTCTATCCATGGGAATCTGTTTGTGGGTGAGGAGGAGCGTTGGCCTTGTCTGTTTGCAGTGCTTCATGGCTTCGTGGTCTGTCTGTGGGCAAGGAGGAGCATTGGCATTGGTCTATCAATGGTGCTTAACGGCTTCGTGGTGGTGGTGTTGGAGGCTTCGCAGTGGTGCTGAATGCTATGTGGTGGTGGTGCGGGAGGCTTCGCGATGGTGAGGTAAGTACATTGTTTCACCAGGTTATCATTTGTTGTGTTTATGTGTTAGGAATTTTAGAAAAATGTAATTTTTTTGTCAATATATAATATACAATAACAGTTAACAGTTAGGAATGGTTAAGCATATAGACTAATCCTATGGAACTAGATTGAGAGACCTCCATGTTGAACTCTCGACAAATCCATGTAAAAATTGACTATTATTTATAACCAATTATTTATAAATAATAAGAAGGATTTGGCATTTGAGTGGTTCCCAACCCTATCACATATTTTTGAGAAAAGGAAATATGTCCATGTCTTCAGTTCTAGATTCCCTAGCTCTTATTATAGGACAAACAATACCATTAAATCATAGGTCTATCCTTGACACAATGGGAATGAATCATTGTGAGCACTCGTAACTCCTTGAAAGTATTATAATGATTGGGCTCACCACATTATTACTCATGGTTACTACTTGAAAAAAGAAGGCCAAGCCATGATAAGAGAAAAGGTTGTTTGGCCTCTTTCGGATGATGGTTCAGGGTCGTTCCCTTTCAGATTACATATGATGATTAGGATCATTGATAGTCTACTTGTCTATTTCATGTTTCATTCATATTCTGCTTGTGTGTGTTTGTTTCATGATGATTATGGTCACTTAGAGGTATTCCATAACCAACTCCATAATCCAAGAGTTCCTATGGATCTCTCCTGTGGCTCCAACATGTAAAACTGGTCACAATTAAGTCATTACATGCATCCTGGCATGTTACACCAGCTGTCATTTTATCCAATCCTTCATTGCTCTTTTACAGAATTTAAATAAACAATTAAAAATAATTAGCATACCACCAAAAAACTTAAATAGAGTTTGTCACTATGCTAGTGTCACTAATAACGTTTGATTCATCAATGATGGAATGAGATAGGCTATATGAAACTTGAAGGAAGTTAAGCAAAGAAAAAACTTAAATATTTAAGGATTTTCTCTTTTTATTTAAGTTTGTAATGATGTTGTATTCCATATGGTGTTGGACACATCGAATAATTCGATCCAATACCTAATGACTTCTAGGCTAATCTATAAAAAATAATTGTAATTATATGAAGTATTCCTATTGGTATACGCACAAGTATTCCTATTTTGAGAATGGAATCTAGTTTCTCATGTTTATTTTACTATTTTTTTATGATGTTTATTGGATATGATGGACCTCAAATTTTTTGGGGCTGCGATGAAGAACTTAATGTTCTTTGGTATAAATTGGGCTGAATGGTTTCAGCAGTACTGGTGTAGAAGATTGGATCCGAACAGTTTTGGATTAGTTTTTGATGGATATGGGTACACTTTTATGCTACTGTGGTAGAATGAAAATTTTGTTTGTGGGGACATTACCGAGCCATTTTTTTGGCAATATCTGTATTCTTGCTTATAAGTACTTTTCTAAAAATACATAGACTGTGTTTATATCAAATGTAATTTTGTTCTCAAAAGATGATATAAAATTATGTTTTTTTCTCAATTAAAAATAAACTTTTGTATTTTGATAATGTTATGTTAAATGCAATTTCAAAATAATTGTATTTTTAACACTATAATAGTGTGTGCCAAAATACAATTCTTTTTAACATAATAGTAATTCCAAAGTTCTTTTGTATTCACAACAAAAATGATAAAAATAAATATAATACATAATATATGATTGATGGGAAAAACTAAATACCAAACGTCATAGGAAGGGCATTTTAAAACAAAAGTGTCCCAAACAAATTACTTGATAGTTACACTAGTCATTTTTGTGTTGATTTCATCTATTATTTATCTTTGTGGCTATTTAAACCTTTGTAGATGCTTGTTCCTCTATGCATCCCCACAACTTGTACTTGTGTCTCTTTAGTCTCTTATTGGGAAGGAGGGTTAGCCAAGTATTTTCCACAAGGTTATCTAGATGCCAGGAGTAAATTTAGGAGAAACCACAAGCTATATTACAATACCTAAACTTATGGGTAGAAGCTATGAAGTATTAGTGATGGAAACAATCATCAACAAACATGAACTAGAGTTGTGAAAACAATCAACTAAAGATATGATGTCTTGAAACAACAATATTCAATAAAGAGGATTGGATACCACAAAGTAATTGTAAGTACATATAATAGATCAAAATGGAGAATGCCTCTTTTATCAGTCACCACCCCATCATTAGAGAATCTTTAATCTAACTTAAAGATTCTTAGAAAAATTAAAAAGTGCAATGAAAAGGACAATTATTTGCCAAAAATCACGTGGAAATAATTCAACTTAACATGATATGAATACAATTGAATTTTAGAAAAATATAGAATGATTGTTTCCATGTTGGCATTGTATATTTCAACAACAATGTGTTAAATAATAATTTAGTGGTAATCATGTTTAGGATGTGTGATCATGTGTTAGGAATGTGAACTAGGCATGCTAGCTAGAGTAGGCCACGTGTTGACTATAGTGAAAATGTGATCACTCCAAAACCTTGATGCAATAATGTGACACACTTTGTTCGCATTTGTGTTAAACTATTGTTGGCTCATTATTGTCCTTAAGTTGTTGCTAAAACACTAGGAACTAGATGTTTCACTAAAGTAGACATTACACGAGTCCATGATATCAGTTCCCAACCAAACCTTAAGAATTTCATTAGAACCTACACATAGAAAGAGCTTGAATTGGTCACCCCCTAGGTTGTCAAAAATTCCCACTATACGTTCCTTTTCATCTAGTGTGCTTTAGTTTACAAATGAGACGTATTTCCATGAAGTTTCTTCGAGGTATATTATTTGGATTGTTAAGGATAATTTCCTACCATGAAAACTATGAATAATGATATCATGATATTGTGCATATGCTTGGTTCAATATTCTAAGATCTTATATTTTTTTATTGTTCAATTGTATGTTCTATCAATTTATGTTGGTTGTCCATGTTACATAGTAGGTTGTTCCAACAAAGGTGTGCCTTGGAGCACCAACCCATGGGCATAAAAACCTGCATGGTGGAGACTTCATCACACCAAAGGGGTAGTCAACAAAGCCACTAAGCCAAGTACTTTTGAGAGTAAAACCAAAGGGGTTTTCCATGTTCAAACCAAGGGGTAAAAATATCTCAAACAAAATATCCTTATAATAAATCCCACTTTGGTCTATACAATAAAAAAATTTGACCCCTTTCTCTAGCCTTGGCCTTGTAGGAACATTGAAGTAGCTCTAGTGCGTAACACACTCCATATCTGAATCAAAGTACATCAACAAAAGGCTCTAAATTCTTTCTTTCTTCCTCACCAGCATTTCAACAAGATTAATAACTTAATGTGGATTTCTCATATTATGTTTTATACACAATAAATATATTAAATTTTTTTTTCCTGTCCTCAAAAACTTTTTATGGGATAAACTACATTAGTTCATTGATGCTTATTTTGATGTTTATAGGATATATATATAGTAGAGATGGTTCGAGACAAGGTGGTCACTCATTCTTCGAGTCGGAAATGTACAAAGACATCTGAGACAAGGGCACCTAATACCACACCTACATCTACTGAAAGACCTTCAAATGTTCGCTCTCGAAGATGGTATGAATCATCTAGAGATTCTAGCGTATTACATTGAGACACAGTAGGTATGTGTTTGAAATTTATGCACATGCAAAATTTATGAGTATGCAGGAATATTTATATTTGTTTCAAGTCTTGTTCATTGATTTTACTAAGTTTCACTATCATTTTTCTTTGTAGAGACACGGCGTAAAAGATTGTCTCGTGAGAGTGGCCAAGCTTCTGTGTCTTGTCGATTGTTTGATTCATCATCTCGTGACTGTTTTCTCTCTTCTAGTCGTTATTTTAGAGAATGACCAATGGACCATCAACATTTTATTGGTAATATGTTACATATATATAATCTATTTAAATAAATTACTAATTTCCATGTGTATATATATGCTTGTGTCTTTATGTACTAAATTATACATGATTACATGTGTACATGTAGAGAATCGTGGTTCTGCTAAGGGTTATGATGATGCATTCAGAGAGGTTGGGGGTGATGATGCATTTAGAGAAAATGAGGGTGGAGATGCTGAGGATGTTGCAAGGGACCAAGAGAAAGGTCATGCAAATGCTCAAAGAAAGGGTCAAGGTCAACGAAGGGATACTTTTGCACAAGCACATGGTTGTCAACCCATGACCATTTATTCTTTAGATATACCCATTGCTCTTCCTTGGGAAAATGAATAGGTTTCTATCACCCTTGAATAATGTACAACCCACCATAAAAAATTGAGGGATGATCTTGCTAGCTTGGAACTCCCAATAGAGAGTTGGCAAAGCTTGAAAAAACTTGTGGAATGTTTAGGAAAGTTTATTGGTGCCTATAGAACTATTGGGCCAACAACAAATTGTTTTATTCACTTGATGCAAATGCAGAGAGATCAGGTGATGGGTCCTGACAAGTGGGTTGATGTAGAGAAGAGGGTATCAAAAGTAGATGCCATTTTAATGTTTAATTTTAAAGAAGGACCAAAGCAGAAGATGTTAAAGGTGCAATATTTCAAGCACCTCGAGATTGCACACCATTTATATGATAGATTCTTGGCTGCCTATGGTAGATTTCCATGGAATGATGAAGTGCCACATTATTTTGCGAGATTTTTTTATGCGGATTTTTTTTAAACATGAAGCTAGATTACACACATGTGTCCAAAAGGTAGGATGCATGAACGAGACACATGTGGAAAATGTAGGACGTATGAACGAGAAGGAGCCTATCGTGATCCATTGTTGCCTAGGCCTACACCTCATTTGGTTCCTCGGCTGCAGAGAGTTGTTACATTATGATCAGAGATGGAGGTGACCTCTCATATTGGTCTAGAGGTCAGAACTATCATATGAGACAACTTACCATCTGCTCTAGTGGGGGTTGATGTGGGCATGGATCGACATAGAGCATGCACTCATTCTCGTGCACGTTTTTGTTATAAAATAGATAGTGAGGTAGATTCAATGAGCCTTGAAGATGCCAAGGAATATGCAAAACATTTTCAAGATGGATTGTTTGATTTACTCCATCATGAGGAAGGAGGGAGGGGGGAGGTATGTGAGAACTTTTATGTTTTCCTCATAATTGTTAAATCATGTTTTGTTAGTTTATCTAAATATATAATGAACTCATTTGAATTGCATTTCACCCAAATGTTGGATGAACACTATTTTATGGTCAACTCTAGTGTTAACCTAGGGCCATTGAAAGAGGTACATTTGCATAAATATCTATAAACTTATATGTTCTCATTATTGTCATGACACCTTTTTCCAAGATTGATTTTTTTTTTTCATAGGTTTCGATCCCTTTGCCGCTAGGACCATGGGTATTGGGCCCCTCTCATCATTAATATTGGGAGACATTCCTAGTGTCTCTCAAGATTTGGAGGTAAATCAAGCACCTTTCAAATGTTTTAGTAATGATTAAATGTTCTAGTAATGATTAAAAACAATTGACATTTTATTTAAATTTAATTTAAGTTACATTTAAATTACATGTTTTAAATGTTTAAGTAATAATATTTTAATTGTAGGTGGGTAAACGTATTGTACAACCTTCCATGGCTGTGGATGTGGTGACCTCTTTGGGTGTTGGGATCACTGAGGTATATTTATTCATTTTTATTATTTTAACTTCAAATTGTATTCTTATTAAAGTTTATTTACAATATAAAATTTATATATTAAAGCTTAATTATATGTTGCATGTGTTATATAGGTCAATCGCCAGGATAATGTGGAGAGTGATATCCATATAATGGATATTACATAGTTATATATGTTTTTATACATGTGAACTTGTTGATTTGACATATTTTATGTTAAAACTTTAAACTTATCAGTTTAACTTATAATATCTTAAACATATATATAATTTTGGATTGTTCATATATATATAGTTTTGGACCTTCTTTCCAATCATTATGAATGTTCAATAAAATGCACTTTAGGAATGTTAGTTATGAATATTTACAATCTTTTTGGTGGAATAGTATATAATATTTGCAGAATAATCATTAAAATGCACTTTTAGAATGAACTAGTTAGGAATGTTTTCAATGATTTAAGTGGAATAATATATAATATCTGTAGAATAATCATTAAAATGCACTTTTGGAATGAACTAGTTAGGAATGTTTTCAATGATTTAAGTGGAATAATATATGATATCTTTTGAATATTCATTAAAATGCATTTTATGAATGTTTTCAATCATAAAGAATGTTAGTTATGAATGTTTGTATGTTATGAATATATATATATATGCATAGATTTTCCTAAAGAGCCACTTCAAGAATGTTAGGAATGTCCAATATGTTAGTTGATGTTTATATACAATGTGATGTACTTGTGTTTAAATGACTTTTAATCATTAGTAATGTTTAATATGTAATGCTCTTTAGGAATGTTTCCAATTATTTTTAGGTGGAATAATATATGAGATCTGTATAATTTTCAATAAAATGCACTTTACGAATGTTTCCAATAAAATGCACTTTACGAATGTTTTCAATAAAATGCACTTTTGGAATGAACTAGTTAGGAATATTTTCAATGATTTAAGTAAGTGGAATAATATATGGTATCTATTGAATATTCATTAAAATGCATTTTATGAATGTTTTCAATCATAAAGAATGTTAGTTATGAATGTATGTACGTTATGAATTTGTATGTTATGATTTTATGATGTTTATATACAATATGTTGTACTTGTGTCTAAATGATATTTAATCATTAGTAATGTTCAATATTTAATGCTCTAGTAATGTTCAATATTTAGTACTTGTGTCTAAATATTTAGTAATATTTAGTTAGTAATATTTGGTAATGTTTAATATTTAGTACTTATGTCTAAATGATTTTTAGTCATTAGTAATGTTCAATATTTAATAATTAGTAAAGATTTTTAATATTTAGTAATGTTAATAATGAATGTTTGTATGTTGTGAATTTATACAATTATACATATCAATTTCGTTATAAAATTAATATAGGTCATTTTGATGTACATATGTTGAACAATCCAAGAACAATATATCATATAATTTACATCAATTTGATATATACATACACTAAACAATATAAGAACAATGAGCTATAAGCTCAACAATGCAAGAACACTATTTTATAAGTTTCCTCAATTTGATGGACATAAGCTCAACAATGTAAGAACTTGATATCATATTTAAGTAAAAATAATCAATTTGACATGTACATAAGTTCAACAATCTAATATAAAAGTCTATCATATTTAAGTTTAAAAAAGGCACAGATCTCATAATTTGACAATTTCACAACACATACTCAAGTGCAGAACATTATAATTTCAAGAACAATACATTCTTAACAAATGTTCTTAAAAAATCATCAAAACAATATAGCTCAGAACTTATCAATAATCACTCTATTTGAGTGTCACAATTATAAAACCAATGAATATGTCCTTCATGTAAAAAGTATGTATCTTGTTCAACATGATTCAAATTAGAAACAAGATCTTAAAGGAATGACGTCTTCAATTATTCTTTCATGATCAACTTTTGACATCTTCCATCTTCTAGCTTTCAATTTTTTATTTGATTTAACTTCTATCAACTGTATAAGAGCTGCGCATACCAAATGACTATATTGGAAGCATATGACATCAGGTTGATAGTCTTTAAAGTGAACGTCACTTTCTGTTTGATATGTTTCTTGAAAAAAATAACCTTTTAATAGAATTGACCCTCTTTCATATATAAAACCTATGTCATCATAGTCCTCCAATAATTTCATCTCTCTCTGTGCATCGCATCAAATAATATCTCACATTTTCATTATTGTCAATGGGTGCAACCATAACAAATACATCTCCTACACATAATTAAGAACATTGAATTTGTCAAATTCATCTTCATTAAATCAAACCACTTTCATTCAAGTAAAAAATATTTAAAATAAAATTAGAAAAATCTAGTAAAGTATACATAAAATTACCTTCTCTAACTAGATCAAAAATTCTATCACCATTAGTTGATATTGCAATGTCCTCTGATTCCAACGCTTCAAAGCTTGCGACTAGCATTTTTCCTTTTAAATTAATTTTATTGTGTTTCCAAGGTTTAACATAATTGTCATTGATGTTTTCACAATTCTTTATTGATTCTGTGTCCTCCATGCAAATAGGACAAAATCATGTTAGCTTCCTACTATGAAATGAAAACACATTTTGGAAGGTTTTTGTTTTGATTGAGTGTAAATATCGAGTTCCATGAATAGTGCTAGCATCATATGGGATTGATCTATCTATATCTTGGATTCCAACATGCCAAAAAAACCTGTCCAACATAAACAATTTTACTTGTACATGTGAGTAAAATTTTAGTAGATGTACATATTAAAGTCATTATAAGTTGAATAATTCTGTTTTGAAAACATAATTCATACCTGCACACATCTTTTGATTATTGATTGTAATCATGGTTGGGATTTAAATTACACCATTGAACAACTTGATTAGCACACACAAATCGATCGGAAAAATAGTTCATTTGATACCTTCAAAGTGCTCATTTTACACACGCCCCAGCACCATCGTGCTCCCCTTTTCCATGAACAGTTTCAAAACAATTCCAACGATGTTTAATATTTGTTTTTATATGAAGGTGACATAGCTAAAAGAATGATCGTGAAGGTTTAAATTTCCCTGCACATCCATCTGAACATATCCAATGTTCATTCATACAAATCCACGTGTTTTCAATGAACCATAAATAATATCAAAACAATGTTGTACATAATGTGTATCATGCGTGCGACCATCGCTGATATAGAAATGGTATTCATTGATCACATGTTGATTGTCATTCATGCTTTCTATATCATCAACATTTTGTTGAGCATGTATATATAGAACATGGAAAAATATAGAAACTTGGTCATAATGATAATATTCACTCTGTATTTCTTTTTTTGCTTCAAATGTGTAATTCTCTGTGAAATCTACCACATAAAAAATAGTCCCCTGTGGAAAAACATCACTTGATTGTTTGAATTGCAAGTATTGCCATCGTGCTCTATGTGAATGTTTTATGTATTTATAAATTTATTTTTCAAACTTCTTCAAAAACTCGATAACACTGATTTTATCTTCTTGTAAATCTATCCTTTTCGAAAGAGCGTTTGAAGAACTTGTAGAATTGTGGGAATAAGTGGCATATTCATATCTCTTCCAATCAACTATGATATATGACAATGACTGATCGTTAATATCAATAGGATATTTATGGTGGAATAAAGCTAGATTTCCACAATGATCACATTTATTTCTATCGACACATCTTTTGTTGTAAAAACTCTTGTGACTATCTGTTTCACATAGAATTTCAGATATAAAAGCACGAATTGTGGAAGGAGGTGAATTCGACGAAAATGTTTTACCAAACTGAAGGAATGTGTCATAATATAATTCAAACTCAACATGATAGCGATAACAACATGTGCCATGAATAGTGATAGGTCTAACATACCATGGCTTCTGTTGTACATATGTATTGATTGACAAATTCAATTCACTGTGTTCATCTTTGAATTTATTGAACAATTGTATTTGAGTCATCTCCAATATATGTTTTGGATGGATTTCATACTGATTTTGAGATATTCTACGTCGTATCATGTCTCTTGCATTTGGTGAAACACGAGAATTTGCCACCCAATATTCATGCATCATAGATTTAACACTTTCACTGACCCTCTCTTTATAGGGTTGTCTACAAGTAATTTCCCAACAAGCAAGCTCATCATTTGCATCTATTTGTAATCGAAATTTATTATATTTGTACAATGTTTTACATGAATTTTTGAAAACCTTTGTGATCTGTGTTGTCAAACGTTTTTGTCTAGTACTAGATGAAATAATCGTTGTTTGTATTATTCTACATGAAACACTAGTATCTTTCTTTCTAGATTTTCCAATCATTTTTATTGCATTGGCTATATTTTTTAACACATTTTGCTTCACCTTTGAATCTTTTGTCTTCTTTTGAATACCTAATAATGACCAAGCTTCCTTCAACTTCTTGGAGACTAACAAACACCTCAAAATTTGAGCTTGTGTTGCCACTGATTCTTTTTTCAGAAATTGTTCATGCATCTTTTCAACACGATATCGTACAATATGGTAAGGTTTTGTGTTTCCAAATTTTTCTTTATCAACATTTTGTAACATGTCGTCGTTAATGATGAAGCCACCTATATATATTTCAATTTCAATTTTAATTTAGAATATTTCAAATATACTTAACTTGAATCATAAAAATATGACTCATAATTATAATTGTAATTACATGGTTTAAAATATTTTAATAACCAATATATATACTACCTCTATTGGATTGAATATTTGCATCATTTTGTGATTCTTCAATGTATTCAACATTTTGAATGTCTTCAATGTCTTCAACATCTTCAACATTTGTATCTACATTTGGAAATTATATTAAAAAATCAATCATTTACATAAACCGGTTACTGCATTTTAAACAAATTTACAATATTTGTACATACCTTGTTCAATTTCTTCTTGAGTTTGATTTTGAACATTCATATCATCAACATTTTGATCCAAGTCTCTAGTTACATCATCATTAGCGATGTCTTAAATATTTGTATTCTTTTGTTTCTTTTTTTCATGATATTTGAGCTTTTGTTTTTCATTATGTAAGGCATCATCATTATGTAAGGCATCATCTCGAGTGCAATCACATTTCGTCTTTCATGTTTTTTTGTTGCCCATGATTATTCAATGTATACCTTCAACTTAGAATAAATTGCCCTCGAGAGAATCTTAATCATCAAAGATAAAAATTCACCTTAGAAAATACAATAAAAGTAAGAGTCATCCATCTCAAGGAATATGACTACAAAAGGTAGTGATAATGGCTACAAGGCAGGTTATCAAACAAATTTGGCACTTCTAGGCTACGTGAATTACAAAAAAATGTAGTTTATTTCATTGTTATAAAAGTATAATTAACCAGTATAAAGCCACGTTCACTAAATATAAATTACCAGTTAAAAGGATAAAACATGACTACTAAAAATTGATAATCAACCAATTTAAGGCAAGGTTATAAAAAGTAAATATGTCCATAAATTATTGATCAAAATATTTAAAAAAAATGTACATAGAATAAATTGGTGCAGAATTTTTAAGAAAATTGGTACCATAAAATATTTTCCAGAAACATCTTCCGTAAAGAAAAAAAGTCTCTACCTTAGAAGATAATTTCTAAAAACACTTTACTATAGACATTTTACCATGAAAAATTTATGAAAAGAATCTTTACTATTAAATAAAAATAACATGATAGTTTCTAAGAACAATTTACCATAACAAATTTTCCAAATAATGTTTGCTATCAAATAAAAATAGCCTTCACCTTAAAAGATAAGTTTTAAGAACACTTACTAGAAAAGAGTGCCTTCCTTCTTCTATAACTGTGTAAAATGTTGATCAAATATGTTGAGCCTTCATTCAAATAAATAAAGAATTGAAATGGTGTTTCAAAAAAATGTAAAAATGTTTCAAGTTCATGAAACAAAACGATGTTTCGAAAACACGTTTCAAGTTTTTTTTCTGGCCAGCGGAAAAAAATCAATAGGGATTTTCGGCCAAAATTTTTTCCATCCGTTAAATCTAACTTTTGGCCGAACATTTACTGTGTTTGAGTCGAAAACCTGTAAATTTTCAAAAATGGAATTCCATCCCATATCTAGCTCTTCTTCCAATTTCGGAGAGATCGGATCATATCAAATACTTACAATTTCTCTTCACAAATAATACCATTAGTTGCATAATTCAATCTAATTTCTATAGATGTGAATTTTGTTGGAATTGGTGTGATCCACTAATTTTATTTATTATATTTCTTAGAAGGTGTCTCGATTGCTTCAAAATTTAATAGAATTCATTTAAATGAAAATTCAATAACTTCTTAAAGACACGATGAAAAAATTTGGAAAAATCATGGTCCTCAACATTGATATCTTGTCTTCAAAAGGGTACTTTTAGTTTTTTTGCTTTGAATTGGAAATTAGGGCAGATCTTGTATCAACCTAAACATGTCAGTTTCATGCTTGTTTTTTAGATTGGTCCACTTCAAAAAAGTTTAATAATTATTTCATGATGTTTTTTGATACAAACTTATAGACAGATGTTAGTACAATTTGTCTATATCATCATAACATATTTTTTTTAATGAACAACAGTTGAATAATTAATTAACTTGTGTCTAAAAACATGACTATTTTTCATGATTTCATTAATTCATAACATACCATCAAACACTTGCAAAAATGACATATCAAATGCCAATAAAAAAAATCTAAAAAATATCCTATAGAAAGCTAACACAAATCTCTACAACTTTTGTTTTTACTACAAAATGAACTTCTAAATACAAATCTAATTTTTCTTTGCTCGAAGTTGACAGAATTGCAAAAACAACACTCCTTTTTTCATTACCCCCCCTCCCAAAAAAATAGCCACTCAGATTCATGATTTCACCCAACTCTAATCACTTGAGGCTTAATCCAGTTTCAATTGGCATCTAGGAGTCTAGCTAATGTGCAGTCATGTAAGAGTCAAACTCCTAAAAAAATCGTTTGAACTCCTAATAAACTCCTCCAAACTCCTAATAAACTTTTTCATCTCTTAGTTGGGCATCTAGATAATATATATACATTTCGTATTACATGTTTGGGTTTTCCATAATTCATAATTCATAATTTCATCCAAAATTATTAATTAATAATTTCAAAATTCATAATTGGGTGTCGCCCAAAATTCATAATTAATAATTTCAAAAAAATAAAAATAACTTAGTTAACATCTCATAAGTAACAATTCATGATAGTTGGAAAAATTAAACCTCAACTTCAACTATTCGATTATTAGATACACCTGTTCAATTAATACATGCACCTATGAGCTTAAATCCATTGATGATACAACTATTAGCTTAATGTCAACTCCAATCATGACTTTTACTTTAACTTCAATTGTCGATATATTAATTTTTAAATTAACTATTAGATAGAACTATCACTTGGGAAAAATTAAACTTCAACCTCAACTATTCTATTATTAGATACAACTATTCGATTAATAGATAAAACTGTTCTTCTAGTTAAAAGAGACTGCAAGGGAATAGAGAATGAAGATTTTAAAGGGGCGCTATTCAAATACCAATGTGCACCCCATGTATGTTGCATCCTTGCCATGTTTTAGAGTTTTCCTGCATGCAGCATGCATCCTAGCACATGAGAATTCAAACATGAATCTAGTTGCAATAATGTATTGATACACAAAAGTACAATTGAACTAAAATGTATAATAAAAAACCTGCTTTAGATAGACTGCTTGAAGATCGCCATCTCCGTCTTTGTATTCAATAAGGATAACGAACCAATAAGCACTGACACCTCCGTTAATGTGAAATGCATTATTATTGCCCGGATATTCGCAAGGCAGACTATAAATAACATAATATGAGAAGAAACAAATGAATAATAAAATAACAAGAAACCCAGAATTCAAATCTGCAAAATTCCTCTTATTTGCTTGATTGAGGTGTAGGAGTAGATACCTACCGTCATAACAAAATCAAAACAAATCAAGTGTTGAGAAGATTTGAAGCTGTACCAGGAGATGCCATGTTAGTGAAGGCAGTATCGCTTAGATCGAAATGCCTTTTTCCAGTACCTGAGCAGATTCCACCAGGACATTCGTCTGTAATCACCACAATCATTATCATTTGTTGTTTGGGAACACATGCCATTCTCTGTACACTTCACCTTCTTAGACACACCATACATTAATCATATCATGCCACCATCAACAAGGTGACAAATTACTTTATAAAATCATGTAATGCAAATACCTAATACCATGCTCCACATCCCTTGCCTCCTTTGAAAAGGGGTGGACTTCCTGCAATTATTTTTTATTGAAAAGGGTTATGTTTCACTAGGGTTCCATATCCACATGCACCACCTATTACAAAGAAATAGTATAACTATAAATTCTTCACTAGCAGTATCATATGGTATTCTCAAAGCTCATGAGATTATTCTACAAATGAGATGAATTATATGTTAAATAAGTAACCCCCGGACTACACAACTTATTTCCTTTACCATCGCTTCCATACTCCATTTGGACTACCATACCATGCAGTTGTGGCTGGCTTCCGGTCATTCGCTTCTGTTGCTAAGTTATGTTTTTCAAACTGGACACCATGAGCGATTTCACAGCATATAAGCATAATGTTGCAAGCTTCAATTGCTACCATATAAGCCAAACTGAGTATTTCCTTCCTCATTTTAAACAGAAGGATAGAAAGCACATATTAAGCTTATGCTGAGCTCAAAACGATTGCACCTTACAAATTTTGCAGAATGATACAATTTTATAGTAGTATCATCACTCTACATAATTGGTTTGTTTTCAAACAGAGTCTACCGTCAACTGTTTTGTCTTTGCTACATATTGGTGAAAGCATTTCTCAACAGATCGCTGTATTCTTTTGAGCTTGTCAAATGTATGCAACGACTTATAATCGTTTGTGCTTGAAAGTCACAAGATACTTAGAAATAGAAGGGAGATTTGAGGAATAAGTGATGAAGTTAAAGCGCGAGAGGAGGCGATAATAAAGAAGGTTATCATTGAATTCCAAAATAGGAGAAAGGGATTGAGAGGAAAATGTACAAAAATATGTAAGTGGCAGCGCACTTGGCCACATTGTTCCAATGTTTAGTCGCTCGGACCGGAGTAAGTGTCTTTATCAAATGAAGACTCGAGCAAATTGTAATGGATATTGCGAATAGAGATTTTTCCATATATCGCGGGATTTACTTAATAATCGTGACTTCCACCCCTTTGAGATTTAATAAATCTTACGGTAAAAAATGGCATGAAAACATCACGCTCGTTCACGCAATCGAGTCGTTTTGGTAGGTTTAAGTCCGACACAATAACTTTTTCCCGCAATTGATTCACTTTGGTAAGTTTAAGTCCGACAAATAAAATGAATAGTTGGTTATCCAAGGGATAAATAATATCAACAACAATATTAATAAGATTAATATGTTTGAAACAATCTTACAGGTGTATATTTGATACAGATATATATATAATCAATTTGTCAAATATATACTTCTACGCGTATTCCAAACATATTGATCTTATTAATATGGTTATTAATATGGTTGTTTTTAGTTTATTAATATATATGGTATAGTGTGGAGAACTTGTTAATTAATATAATAATTTGTAAACATGAGTATGTTGTAAGATTAATTTATACTTTTGAAATTGATTATATAAGTAAAAAGATTATGCAATTATTTTAAAGATTAATATTAACATTAACATTAGTATTATTAATTTTAATGTTGTTGTTATTATTAATATTATTGTTATTGTTGTTGTTGTTGTTGTTATTTTATTGTTTTTGTTATTATTATTAAGTGTTATTACTGGCACAACCACATTTTTAACAATGGTAGATATATATGGTGTCATTATATTTAAAAATGTGTGGAAAATGGTGAAAAAAATTATATCAACCACTTTTAAAAATGTGGTTGCAAAATGCATTGGGATCTCTTTCACCTAGAGGATTCACGAGTAAATAATTTTTGGCCAACAACTTTGCTTTCAACCATTATACCAATTGTAAGAAGAACATAGATTTGAACCTAGACCAAAGTCAAAATCTTGTAAGCAACTACACCAACCTTTATGCTTTCTTGGCATTACGGATGGTGGGGGGTGGCATGACTGATGCAACATTCTAACATGCCCATGATGTTGGACATTGATCCCATCTACAATATTTGTCAATGTTCCTTTGTTTGTAACTGATCCACATCCATTAATTTTAGGAGACTTGTATCTTGGCTCTTCTCCAAATCAATCAAAGTGTACTAATGTTGGGTCACACTATCTATCTATAATATAGATTTCAAAGTCCAGGAGGTCGCTAGATGACCAACTATTGAATTCTTATTTGTTCAAAGTTGAAGCAATACCACAAATTATTTGGAAGACAACAACCATGGGGATTGTGCCTTAGGGATGCTCAATAATTGTTAGGGTTGTGGGTTATCATCTTATTGTAGGATAGCTTTACAAGTTGGGAATCGACAATCTAATTGGGAAATGTGTTATGACCCATGATCACACATGGATATTGTGGGAATGTCATAACAGAGTGGTGGGAGGCCATTATGGGGGAGAGGCCATGGCTTAGAAGGTGTTCCAGAAAGGATTGTGGTTCCTTAAAATGTTCAAGGATGCGAAGGAATATGCCAAGTCTTGCAATGTGTGGCAATTAATAATCCCCAAATCGATGTCATGTAAACTAGGTTTGTCTCATGTGTCAACCTAATCTAAAATATTCTCAAGTGGCATAAGCTAGAGGATGTCCATCAACAATTTGACAAAATGTTTGAAAAACAATTCTTTAACATGGATTTCACTAGGTAGAAAATATGTTTGCCAATGTCATGGTAAGAGATCTAGAGGACTTCAAATCTACCTTACATATTTATCTTTGCATGCAAGGAAGATAATAAATCAAGCAAATTGGTAATGAATAATTGTGATGAGAAGTTGTAAATGGGACGTCACGAGTTCAAATCCCCCGTGATTACTTACTAAAAAACCAGAGTTTTCCCTTCAATTTCATCAGCTACTATCCCTACTATAAATTAGCTAAACTTAATTTCGAACACATAAAATTATATTGTCTACATACACAACTTTCACTTTCACTTACATTATATTAAAATTCTTCTATCATTTCATTTCCCCACTTTGGGTTAGGTATAGTATTTATAATTGATTTGAGTGTCATGTATAAACCTATATTTTATGTTACAATCCCTTGTCTGTCCTAACACTTCCACAATCTATATTTTATGTTAAAATCCCTTATTTGTCATAACACTTACCCAATTTATAATTATGATGCTAGTATCATGTATGTCTATGTTTTGACGCTATTATGTGAATGGTCCAACGATAATAGTGCCACTGCCACATGTTGGATATTACTATTAGGAAAAGCCAATTTACATCACAATAATACTGTTATTATGTGTCAGTTATGATGAAAGTGATGATATCTCCGATAATAAAAGTTCCACCTAGACGACAATACAATTATGGGAATTCTTTGTACTTTGCCACATGGTCACAACACTAAACACAAAACCAATATTTCGATGTTGAGAGATGATAAGACGTCACATTTTCAATGAAAATAGAAACACTATTGACAATAAACTCATTGTAGCGATCAGGGTTGGAATTTCATTTCATCTCTATGGTTATTAATATGGTTGTTATTAAGTGTTATTACTGGCACAACCACATTTTTAACAATGGTAGATATATATGGTGTCATTATATTTAAAAATGTGTGGAAAATGGTGAAAAAATTATATCAATCACTTTTAAAAATGTGGTTGCAAAATGCATTGGGATTTCTTTCACCTAGAGGATTCACCAGTAAATAATTTTTGGCCAACAACTTTGCTTTCAACCATTATACCAATTGTAAGAAGAACATAGATTTGAACCTAGACCAAAGTCGAAATCTTGTAAGCAACTACACCAACCTTTATGCTTTCTTGGCATTATGGATAGTGGGAGGTGGCATGACTGATGCAACATTCTAACATGGCCATGATGTTGGACATTGATCCCATCTACAATATTTGTCAATGTTCCTTTGTTTGTAACTGATCAACATCCATTAATTTTAGGAGACTTGTATCTTGGGTCTTCTCCAACTCTTCCCTGCAATTTGATGGCGGTTTGAACACATACATGACTAGGTTCCAAATCAATCAAAGACTAATGTTGGGTCACACTATCTATCTATAATATAGACTTCAGAGTCCAGGAGGTCTCTAGATGACCAACTATTGAATTCTTATTTGTTCAAAGTGGAAGCAATACCACAAATTATTTGGAAGACATCAACCATGGGGATTGTGCCTTAGGAATACTCAACAATTGTTAGGGTTGTGGGTTATCATCTTATTGTAGGATATCTTTACAACTTGGGAATCGACAATCTGATTGGGAAATGTGTTATGACCCATGATCACACATGGATATTGTGGGAATGTCATAACAGAGTAGCAGGAGGCCATTATGGGGGAGAGGCCATGGCTTAGAAGGTGTTCTAGGAAGGATTGTGGTTCCTTACAATGTTCAAGGATGCAAAGGAATATGCCAAGTTTTGCAATGTGTGGCAATTACTAATCCCCAAGTGGCTCATGTGTCAACCTAATCTAAAATATTCTCAAGTGGCATAAGCTAGAGGATGTCCATCAACAATTTGACAAAATGTTTGAAAAAAATTCTTTAACATGGATTTCACTAGGTAGAAAATATGTTTTCCAATGTCATGGTTAGAGATCTAGAGGACTTCAAATCTACCTTAGATATTTATCTTTGCATGCAAGGAAGATAATAAATCAAGCAAATTGGTAATGAATAATTGCGATGAGAAGTTCTAAATGGGACGCCACGAGTTCAAATCCCCTGTGAATACTTACTAAAAAACCAGAGTTTTCCCTTCAATTTCATCAGCTACTATCCCTACTATAAATTAGCTAAACTTAATTTTGAACACATAAAATTATATTGTCTACATACACAACTTTCACTTTCACTTACATTATATTGAAGTTCTTCTAACATTTCATTTCCTCGCTTTGAGTTGGGTATAGTATTTATAATTGATTTGAGTGTCATGTATAAACCTATATTTGCATCGAGAGGCGCTCTACAGCCCAGTATGGGGGAGATCTTGTAACATTACGCAACATTATTTTTATTTTAATTATAGGCCAAAATAAATGTCGGCCAAAAAAACAATTTAATATGGGGGAGATGTTGTAATCGTCATTCCTAAAAAAACAATAAAAAAATAAAAAAGTAAAAATTTAAATATCCGTAAAAAAAATGTGGGTCGCCAAAAAAACACAATATGAGGGAGATGTTGTAATGTTTCTACCTAACAAAATAATAAAAAATAACAAATTGAATTATCCTCAAAAAAATGTTGGCCTTGCACATGGTTTTAAAACCATGTGCAACCCATGGTTTTATTGTACATGGTTTAGGAGGGCCTTGTAAATGGTTTTAAGACCATGTGCAAGGCCTCCTAAACAACCCATGGTTGTAGGAGGGCCTTGCATGTGGTTTTGGTTTTAAAACCATGTATGGAGAAATGTTGTAATGTTTGTTCCTAACAAAATAAAAAATAATATATGTCAGCCATAAATAATATTAAATATTAATAATAAAAATATTATGAGGACCTTAAATAAAAATATGTGTCTTTTGGTTTGAATCAAATCAATAGATACCTTTTGATCTCTCGACGCTTGATAGAGCCTAGGATTTGGATCTACTCTGGTTTATGTTACAATCCCTTATTTGTTCTAACACTTACACAATATATATTTTATCTATATTTTATGTTAAAATCCCTTATTTGTTATGACACTTACCCAATTTATAATTATGATACTCGTATGTCTATGTTTTGACGCTATTATGTGAATGGTCCAACGATAATAGTGCCACTGCCACGTGTGAATGGTCCAACGATAATAGTGCCACTGCCACGTGTTGGATATTACTATTAGGAAAAGCCAATTTACATCACAATAATACTGTTATTATGTGTCAGTTATGATGAAAGTGATGATATCTCCGATGATAAAAGTTCCACCTAGACGACAATACAATTATGGGAATTCTTTGTACTTTGCCACATGGTCACAACACTAAACACAAAACCAATATTTCGATGTTGAGAGATGATAAGACGTCACATTTTCAATGAAAATAGAAACACTATTGACAATAAACTCATTGCAGTGATCAGGGTTGGAATTTCATTTCATCTCTACCCTTCAAACTAAATTTGGTTGACGTTTCGAGTTTTTATCTCCTCAGAAAAACAAAAACAAAAACGTTTTATTAAAAGAGTTACCCTTCAATCACATAAATTTTTATTACAGAATTTAAGAAAGAAAAAAAATTAATTTTTATTATATACTTACAAAAATTTAACAAAGTAACTGACCAAAAATAGCATAAATCAATAATTGATACCCATCAACATTATGCAATATACACCCACCAACATCCATATTACTAGCAATTAAAATTTGGGTTTGGGAAACCGTTTCAAAGTTCAACCTCTAGGAAAAAACTAACAAAAAAATTAATGACAGCTTATAGAAATAGCTAAACCTCAAAAATAAGTTTTTACCCAGTGACTAGCAAAACGTCCTCAAATTCCAACACTACTTATCATAGATTTCTATGATCAGCTTGATTATTTTTTCAACTAATGTAACTCCAAACAGTTATCCACGTTTTGGAGTTTCCAAAATCTTTTCCAATTTAAGATGTTTGATACCTTATCATCTCGACATCATTTTCACAGCGCTATTTTTATTGGGCATTTTAGTGGAAAATAGAGAGCTTAAGTGAATTGGCAAAAGCTTCATTACAAAGTTTCATTTTCAAGTTATTTTTTCCTCGATTTTTTTACTGTAAAATGCAGAGCTTGAAGCTGAATTGCCATAAGCTTCATTACAATGTTTCAATGTTTTTATTAAGAATAATTAAATAAATACAAAAAATGTTTATATATATGAAATTTGATTTCTTAAATATATAGTGAAATTAATTTTATTAAAAAATATACTAAAAAAATTTACAAGTAAAAAAAATAGATCCCTCTTTGGGCTTGACCATCTAGATTTAAAATGAATCTATGTTGACATATATCGATATGAACAATTATTTATTGATATCAATATTAGTATCAGTAAAGTAACTTTAGACAATTATTTATAGATGATTTGGAAAACCTAGCATCAATAAAAATAACCCTAGAATTCAAGAATCCAAAAATACAGGCTGATTAATGCCTACTTGCTAGTCATTGGATCTTAAGCCGTTTGAATGGTTAGATAAGTTGTTTGAGATCCAACTGGTAGCATAGAACTATTTAAAAAACCTAAAATTAATAAAAAAACCCTAAATTTCAAGAATCCAAAAATCCAAAAATATCCGCTAATTAATGACTTTTGTTGATTAATGCGGACATGCTACTACTACTTGGATCTTAAGATCCAATATGCTACAAGAACATATTATGTCAATCTACAGTTCTGACTATTTGCTTGATAGATTTCTACCTTTGAATTTGGATTTAGGCCTGACAATTTACCAAATATCAGATTAGCAGAGCATTTAATTCAATGTACTCTTACCAAATCTTAGATTGCCATGACATTTAATTCAATTTAGTAGTTAACCCAACAAATAATGCTCAATTTAGTAGTTGATCTGACGATTCTGATGTGGTTGGCTCATTTAAAAATTGTTCATGTTTTCTGAATAGCATACATAGTGCTCTTTCCACTTTTTAGCAGTGGTCACAAGGCCGGCCCCTTGGGCCATGGCAATGGGAGGGGTATAATGATGGTTTTATAAAAAACTAAACCATCAAAATGACGTTCTACCAAAAACTTCAACCGTTTAACAAAATGGTTTTGGCAGAATTTTACTGGTATTTGACGGGAATAATGTGCAAAAATGAGCAAATTCCTGTCAAATTCAAACTTTGGTAGCGATGATATGTGTGTCAGAAGTGCGACAACATGTGAATCGAAGATTCGAAAGTGAGACATCTGACATTTAGAAAAATAATTTACAAATGGTTATATATAAGAGTCTAATAAATCATGGTTATATAGTAAAAAACATTTGGAAATAGAATCAAGCAAGCAATCAAACTTGATCAATTAGAGATTTACACTTGTGTTTTGGGTTCATTTGAGATTAGTGCTCACTCATAGCCTTTGCACATGGACTAGAGGGCGGTTGGGCTGGGCTGTAGCACAATGTTGATGACATAATACAAGTACGAAGCCCTTTTTTGTGCATATGCAAAGCTGAAAGGTTGAGCCAGATAGCGCTAAAGGTACGGTAAAATTTAAAATTCTTTTTTATTTTGCAAAATTTTATTGGACAATTAAGAGAATTTCGTATCTGACAAAGTATTTTCTGTGTGATTTGACAGAAAAACCTTGAAGGCCCTAGGTTGCACCCATTTTTGAAATGGAGCTTTCATCATTACCCTAAAACGCACCTCAAGCACGCTCAGAGCGTGCTTTTTCCCTTCATGTGCGGAGCCTATCAATCACTAATGAGAAAGGAATCTAAAAGTGCTCAAACATTGATCAATCAGACATATAATGGGAATGAATTACCTATCTTCAATCGGTTTCTTGTTAGATTGATTTCTCTTGAGTGCTCGATCAAACATATTTTTCTTTCTCTATAACAGTCAATTATTTCATTGTCCTTATTGATGGATTTATTATAATTCCTTGATTGGGTTTCGACCCAAAAGACTTTACCTTCTAATCCCCCTTCTTCCCAACGATTTGGTTTTGGAAGGGAAGGGTAGTGATAAAAGGATATATTAAGGATGAAACATTGGAATGTTCAGCAGTTTAAGCCTAAGTCCTTTACAGTGTAAGTGTGTTGAAATCCAAATCCCCTTCTAATACATCTTAAGTTGATTAAATAAGATGGATTCAACATTTCAACCTTCTTTCATGTGCTCACTACACATTCAAGATCTAAAGAGAGATAACTACTTGAATGGTAGCTCGATTAAAGCTTTGGTCAACATATATAAACTACCTTTTGTGAACATGATCGAGTGAACACTTGATTGATTCTTGATGAGACTGTTAATGATTGTTGATAAAAAAAGCAATTGAGTGAGTGATGCATGCTCAAGAGTTATCATCAATCACTAACGATATCACTAGATTAAATACACTCAATCTCTTGATATCTTTTTCAAGGTTTTGAAGGTTTTTCGAGCTCATCTTAAATGTGGAAAGAGATCAAGACCCATTTGAACTTATCCGTCTTCAGACATTTGGTGGTAGAATAACGTGGATCACAATAAGAGGTCACAATGCTTTCTCAATACAAAATCATTCACTAAGTCACCTAACTCAAAATGGAGTAAACTTGCATATGTATGTATGTATGTAATGCTAAAGATGGAGGTTTGAATGAGTATTGTTAGAGCAATTCAAATAAAACTACAATTCTATATGAAAGCTTGACCCTTTTGTTATAGAAAATCTACAAAGGTTGCAATAGATATTTTCCTCTTTATTACCACATCGACTTGATTTAGGATGTCATTTATTTAATTCCCCAACTTGTTTTGTTTGTTGACAAGACTTGACATTTTAATTTACATTCTTGAGAATGTTTTCCAACGCTATTTGGAATAATAAGAAATCTATCTAATTGCTTGAAGCAATTAGACTCTCTCTCTCTCGTAGGTGTTCAAATGCTTTGGATATTTTGTTTTACTAGGAAAGATGATGCACTATCCATAAGGCCTTTCAAGGAGTGTTACATGAATACAAAAGAGAAAAAAGATTGCACTTGTCGTCCAAAGTATTTATTTTCTATTTAAGTGGGCATGTTGAACACCAATAGTATCTTAAATCCTATTAAGGACGATTCCATGCCCGCTTCAATATCCATTGTTTTTAAATATTGGGAAAACATTGGTTCTAGTAACTTCTTTAAAGGATAAACATTAAGAAATACCCATTGAAATATTTTCAATTTCTAAACATACAAATTCCCATATTGATATTAATGAAGCAATAAAGGGAAGGAGATAAATAATACTTCCTTCTATGTACACAAACACATTCTTGGATACTTTCCAAGATGATAGCATCTACAATATATTGAAAAAATAAAATAGTTTCTAGCTATTACATTCTTGGATACTTTCCAAGATGATAGCATCTAAAATTTATTGAGAAAACAAAATAGTTTCTTGATATTACCTTTATATTATGAAAAGAGTGTTTCCAATTATGGTTAAACACATATATGGTTTTATCATTATGTTAAATATGACCTAAGTTAACAATGAACATTACCCATATAATGTAATCTATTGCAACAAGTCCTAAACATATCCTAATTGTAACCCAAATGAATCCGATCTCATTTAATTATCCAAAGACTTGTGTTCGAACTCGGAGAGTGGCTTGCCCTCTAATTATGCCATATTCATATGTTGTTATTGTGCCATTAAGTTTGCATGTTGCAGAACAAGCTCAAATAATAGTGGTCAAAATCATAACATCAAAAACCATTTATTTCTATCTCCTCGACAAAACTCTATACGCATGTGAAAATGCTTTCATATAAAAGATTCCGAAGAGTATCAATATCAATAGAATATATTGTTCTTGTCGACATCACTATGCTCAAGGGAAAGTTTTCATTCTCCCTCCTACTTAATTTCATGAGAAATATTATCATGTATTTGATTAAGAAACTAATCACTTTCACTTGCCTTGTGAAAAGCTTCTAGTACTTTAAAAACATAGATGGATGAAGCACATGATGCAAAATATTCACGGACTTTAATAATTCAACCATCACATAGATTTGACTTTATTTAATTCTGAACAAGGATATTAAACATAGTTTTATTTGGTTCAACATTACGCTATTGATTTGGATAAACTTGTATACACTTTTCAAGAAATAATAAAAAATATACTCTCATTATCTTAGTATTATTTATTGGGCATGCTACAACCTAGCAATTGATTCCGCATCACGGGGAACCAGGTGTTGTTGTTGGAATCCACGTGCCTGGATCCTCTTTAGTCTCTCATTTTAACTGATTATGATAGCGTGAAGGTGGTCTTCTTGTAAATGATAAGTATTATGTTCTTGCAAATGACAAGTATTATTTGGCAGATCTGTATTTCAGAGACGTATTTGTAAGGTGTTGGTAGATACGATGGTCCAAGTGACCTCGACAGACATGTCAATTTCCAAGACAACCACTATTGATGGATGTATCAGAAGTCCACTATCACTTACCTTTATAAAACCGTTCCAACTTCCCCGCACTAATTTTAAAATATGCTCAAACAAAACAGTAAGATATAAAAAACAATAACGTCCTTACTAGTGATAATGATTGTGTCCTGACTCATGGGATAAGTATTGTTTCTTATGACCATGAGCATTATTTCGGGATGGAATTAACTTTAACATTGTCGGGTTACAGTTGGAATCAACTTCAGCGATCGGGTGGGCAAGATTGCTTGGTTGGATAACGTTTCTCACATGTCCTTGAAATTACAATGGAAAATATTTGACACATTTTTCATGAAGAAATATTTGATAGATAAAATAGGTAATGATTTTTTTTGGTTTTTTAAATTTCAAAGTACATGTATTTATATTCATATTTTTCATTGAATGCTGGCCATTGTTACATCATCGTAGAAAAACAACTTTAGAACATGTATAAGATATTTTATATTAAAGCCTTCTAAAGATAAGTAAAGAGTTAAAAGTAAATATTTACATGGTAAAGGAAAGCACAAGTAAGCTCAATTACTTCTCACTCAATTATAACTATGTTTAATGAGGACCTACAAGTAAGCTCAATTACTTTTCACTCAATTATAACTGTGTTTAATGAGGACCTAGGTTGTTTTAATAGAACTTATGTTTTTTTTATATATTACTTGTACATAATGATTTTTATTTAGTGATTTGTATTGGATTAAATATTAATTTAATTAGCAATGTTAATGTTAAAAGTTAAGGTTACTTAATTTGGTATTTGTCATTCTATAATTATTAGATGTAATTGTATGATTATTAGATGTAAATTTAATTTGGTATTGGACAATGTAGGGTTATTACGTTTGTATAGATAATTAATAACTTATGTGAATAAATAATTGTGCACCATGATATGATTTTAAAGCGGTGTATATGGAGTAAATGTATGTGATTGAGTTATAGTAATAAAGGATCTATATATACAATAAGTGAGAATAGGTATATATAGAGAGAGATAATATATGGATATATGATCAAAATATATTAATGTATTTGGGTATTTGGAGGAGGTCCTATGAAAGGAGTTATTTTGCAACTAATTTTTTAATATTTTTAGAAGTTGTATTTCACTTTTAAGTTTTGTACAATATTTCACTTTTAAGTTTTGTTGTATTTCATTTTTAAATTTTGTGTATATTGGAGTTATTTTCCAACTCATTTTTTAATATCTTTCTAAGTTGTATTCCACTTTTAAATTTTGTGCACATTGTGTATACCGTGGTTTCTTATATTTTTTTAAGGATTTGGTACATTACACACTAACTTCCATCTATTAAATTAACTTATACTCTAGGAGAAGGGAAAATGAATTACATTAACTTATTAAATTAACGTATACTCTAGGAGAAGGGAAAATGAATTACATGCTAGGGCCTCCATAAAGACAACTTCCTTAACCCCTAGCAAGGATTTAAGATGAAGTAACTTGCCATCAGTGAGTGGCTTTGTGAAAATATCCACAACCTTATTGAGTCTAAATAACAAAATTGTAAGTAAAAAACCTAACCATGAGTGAGTTGTTGTATATAGTGCATATGGGTTTAATGTGTTTGGTGTGATGGTCCTCCATTGGATTGAATGCAATGTGGGTGACACTTTAATTTCCAATCCAAATAATTTTGTAGGTGGATCCTAGAGAAAGCCAAACATAAATTCTAACCATGCTTCTTGTTGGGTATCAAGGGTTTGAATATGAAATTTGAAGTCTTTAGAGACGGAACATGCCAATCAGGCATCTTGCTTCATGGATGTGATTTAATCATTTCACAATATTCTTACTATACTATAGTCTAGGATCTATCCTAGTTATGGTTCGAAAAGGAGATTTAACTCAAAGTAAGTCCTCCATATAGGAATTTCGAGAGTTTCAATTTGTGTTTATCAATGAAATCTCATGAGTGTCAGTAGCCATTTTACAAATTACAAATTATAACGTAGAATGAGTGGAAATAAAGTACACCAATGTGTAGAGGTAAAAACATTAGTTAATTGCAAAAAAGTATGGGACTCAAAATTGAGTCTATATGAGGATGTTATGAACCCATGAAACACACAAAAAGAGTATTATACTTTCTTTGATGTAAATGGGAAACAAGGAGGTGTGCCCTTATGGGCTAGATTAGCTTGGGAAAGATGGAGCACCCTCCAAGAAGAGCGAGTAGGGCGCAACTCCTCCAACAAAGATTGGCACAAGTTCCCATGGCTAGGAATGGGTCAACTAATTGTTGTTTGGTCTAGTATTTTGCTAGCTTATTGATTTGGTCTACTTCTAGTTGTTTGATGTTTGATATGGTCCTAGAAACATCTTGTATTGCAATCCTTCTCTATATAAGGTTGTTTATTATACTAAATAAACTGATGGGTTGTTTTTGCTTCTCATATTGTTCATTCTATCTGCTCTTTTAGTTTACTGTGTGGATGTTTTATGAAGTAATGCAGATAAAATGGTATCGGAGCTATGATATAAGGTTCTTCTTCTAAGCTCAGTCATTCTCCAACTAGTGATTTCAGTGACAAAACCAGTCAATACAGTCTCTTGATACGTCTATCTTCAGTGCGCTAAGGTTTTTTCTCTTTTTTTAGGGGAGGAGAGTGAGATATATCTTAAGGTTTCACCCTCCTTTCATTTGTCCCACATGCATAAGAGAGCTAAGGTCACTTTTCCCTCCTCCTCTCTTCAGCACACGATTTAAGAGGTATGCTAGGGTCCACACCCTCCTCTCAACCAAGCAATTTCTTAGGGGCACACTAGACTCTTCCCTTCTTCAGATCGATTTTTTCATAGGAGTGTTAGGGTCCACACCCTCCTCTTCGTAGCTCCAACATTTAGAAGGGTGACTTAGGTTTTCCACACACTCCTCCTCTTTTAATATTTTTCTAGAGGTGCGCTAGGGCTTTTGTGCTCTCCTCCTCTCCTCAATAATATTGGCAAGACGGGTGGGTGGATTTGTCTCTTCAACTACAATATGCATTAATAAGGGAACTAGGGTTCTCCCTCCCTCCCTTGTTTTCCTTCACCTTTTTGAAGGTGAAATAACATAGCTCTCAATTCTTGTTCCATGAAGATCATGCATCCACGCAGAGAGCCTTCCAAGGAGGATAATTCTTCAGCTAACACCTCTCCTATTCAAGATTTTTCCCTAACTCTTCATGATCTTAACGGATTGCAACGACACACACCAACACCAATGTAACTAGATGTTCTATTTCATCTTCCAAAGTTCTCGAGCCATATTAATGGAGACTTGGTGGACTCTTGGATGTTAATAATGAAAACTAACTCAAAACTAGATTTGTTTACATGAATTTTTTTGTAATGGGCATAATCGACAAGATTTTTACTCATGTAACTTATTTTATGAAGTATATAGTGCATGGTTGGGATATGTAATGTAATGGTAGTCTGAGAGGTTGAGGGCCCATCATATAATCTTCTTGCTCTTGATTAATGAGATTCAATAATTTGTCTACGTGGATGTTTCCCCTTATGGGTTTTACCACATAAAAATGGTGTTTTTTCCTTTGTATTTTGTCTGTGATATTTAACAAGTGGTATCAAAACCTTGTGAGAAAGAGAGACATAAGAGAAGAGAAGGGATCACCATTGCTGGAGTTGCCACTGGGTAAGGAGATGCTGTATTGGTTGTTGCAATTTGGAACCATCATTGTCTATCTGGAGTTGTTGCTGGGTAAGGAGATATTGCATATGTTTCCCATTGTTAGATGAGGAGAAGAGGGAGCTACTAAGTTGATCCAGGTCGTGCCCAGGTGCATGCTGGGGACAACAATTGACTAAATGAGTCGAGTTCTGTTATGGAAGAAGAATATAAAAAGGAACAACAAAGCAGGAAACACACTGGGTTGACAAGAAAATATACACATAGACAGTATGCAAGAATTCAAACCAATTTATTGCTTCTGCTCCATGAAAGATGGAGGAATCAGATGTTCATCAGAAAGCTGTCTATATTACATAATGTACATGCTTATATAGAGGATGCTGAGACGTTTGGGTGACTACCCACTACGTTCAGTTACAAGAAGTTATAATGATTAGAAGTTCAACTGTCACAGAGCATGTTGGTATGATGTATTCAAGGCAGGCCTGTTGAGGCAAACCTATCAAGTGTAGACTTGTCGATGAAGGTGAACATGTTGAAGGTGAACATGTCGGCTACCAAGGTGAACTTGTCGAAGGTAAAACTGTCGACTGCTGGTTGGATCATTCCTCCTTCCTTAAGAAACAATGGTCTCCATTGTGTATTTATTCAGGTGAGGAAACTTGTCGACAATTTCATTAGCAGAGTACCATTTTCCTTGCATGGGGAGTTGTCCAGCTTTAGCCACTTGAAACAAGGGAATGGATTTCGTCCTTGTAAGGCGTATGCGTCGTCCCACAATGGTGTCACAAAGAAGAGGTTCATGAACATCTAGATGGATGTCTTCAGGTTCCACTATTTGCAAGTCGTTATGTTCCAATAATGGTGCATGATATGGTCGAAGCAAATCTACATTGAAAATTGGATGTAGGCCAAGGCATGCAAAAATGTCGAGCTAAAAAGCATTTTCTCCAATCTGTTTAAGGATAGTGCATGGACCATATTGCAAAGGTTTCATATTTCTATATGGACCAGTGAAGCACTCCTTTTTTAGATGTAACCAAACCTTATCCCCAAATTGGAATGAATGAGGAATACAATGCTTGTCATGTCAGGCCTTAGATTTTGCATTTGCTGGTTGCAACATTTCATGTGCTTTCTTCTGGATGTTGTATATTTGATTTATGAATTTCAATGCTTTCTCCACTTCTCGTCCTTCAAAGTCTGTGTCGTTCGAATGTGTCGAGGAACTGATTAAGTCAATAGGCCTTGAGGGTTAAAATCTGTAATATATCTCAAATGGACTCTTGCTCATAGAGTTGTGTTGAGCACGATTGTAGTTGTGTTGTATGTATGGAAGGTTGTCATCCCATGTTCGACGATGCTTGTGGTTGTACATGTGAAGAAATTGTACGACTAAGCGATTTACAACTTCCATATGTCCTTCTATTTGTGGATGGAAGGATGTCGACAAAGAGAGTCTCGTGTCGAGCTATTGCTAGAGAGTTTTCCAAAAGGTGCTGAAAAATATAGCGTCTTTGTTGGAAATAATGGTCATTAGCAGGCCATAGTGTTTCCACACATGTTCAAAGAAGAGCTGAGCAGTCTGTTGTGTTGTCTTAGTCTTCTTGCATGGTATGAGTATAGTCATATTGGAAATTTTTTTGACTACTACTAGTATCGCGTCATGTTGATATTTGTAGTAGGATATATCATCAAGTAGTCCATAGAAATAGATTCCCATGGTTGACTAGGAATTGGAAGGCGTGTATACAGTCCTTGTCGTTGATTCAACGGTTTAGCAATGGAACAAACCACACACAATCAAATGTACTTGTTGACTTCAGATTTAAGTGAAGGCCAGTAAAAATACTTTTGGAGGATAACAAGCATTTTTTCAACTCCAAAATGTCCTACAGTCTTGTTGTAGTGCGCATCCCAAATGAGCTTTTGTCAGTGCTCAACTGTCGATACACAAAGATATCCAAGCTTGTATAGCAACGTGTTTTTCAGGAAGTAGTCGGGAGTCGACAACTTGTCGGTCTGAAGACCTCGATATATTGTAGAAAAATCACAGTCTTTCGAATACAATTGCGACCAAGTAGTGGTGTCATAACCTTGCATACTTATCATTGTAGACAATAGAGTAATGGGTGGTTTGTTGAGATAATCGACTGCAGCATTGGCTTTTTCTTTTCAATACTTAATTACCAACTGAAATTGTTACAAGTAATTAATCCACTTCAGTTGTCGGGTTGTCTATAGTTTCGATTGAGTCAGAACGAACTGCAAAGGCTTATGGTCAATGAGGATGACCATTTTCCTGCCAAGAATGTAGTGTCTCCATTGCTTAAGAGCTTTCACAATGGCATACAGTTCTTTTTCATACGTGAATACCTTCTGACCGTGTCAGTGAAAGTCTCATAATGAAACATGACTAGGTGACCTGACTAAGTGATCACCGTGCCGAGGGCATAGTCTAATGCATCCCTCTCAATCTCAAAGGGCTGATGCAAATCAGGCAACACAAGTACTAGTGCAGTACAAAGCTTGTTTTTTATTTGTAAGAAAAGGAGACCTCCAACTATGACATATGATGAATGAGAGGAATTAGATGCCATAGCACTTGGTACGATTCGATGATGTCTTGCAAATGATGTGTTGTTTAATATTGTTGAAGAAAAGTTAGCAACAAACATATGGAGAAAGTTAGAAAGTCTGTATATGATGAAATCTTTGAAAAACAAAATTTACTTGAAGAGACAACTGTACTCTATGAGAATGAAAGAAGGTGTGAAGATAACCTATCATTTGAATGTTTTTAATACTCTTCTTTGTCAGTTGACTAGAATGGATGCTAAAATTGATGATGAAGATAAATCAATCAATATTTTATGTACCTTACCTAAATCTTGGAGTTAAGTTGTTTCTTCCATTAGCCTTAATATAACTGATACCTTGGAATTTGACAATGTGGTTGGAGCATTGCTGTCTGAGGAATTGAGGAAGAAAACTAGTTTTGAAGCTTCTACACCTGAAGCTTTGGTTGTTAGAGGTTGATCCAAAGATAGAGGAGAAAATTCAAGAGGTGATTCTAGGTATAAATCAAAAAGAAAAAAGAGCAAATTAAAATTTTGGTACTGTAACAAGACTGGTCATATCAAGAAGGATTGTTAGAAAAGGTGACAATAAACCAAGAAATATGACTCCAAATCTTAGTCAAATTCAGTTAACTTTGATTCAGGTATGATCTATGAGGTTTTTTCCATTTGTAATGTTTCTGAATATAATGAAGAATGACTATTAGATTGCTGTGATTCGCACCATATCTGTCCTCACAAGGACTGGTTTGCATCCAATCAAACAGTTAATGATGGTATAGTTCTTTTGGGAGATAAGCATTCACGTAAGACTGTTGGGGTTGGAAGTGTTAAAATTAAAATGTTTGATCGAGTTATAATAACACTAATAGATGTTAGACATGTGCTTGAATTAAAGACAAAGTTAATCTCATTGGGAGTGTTGGATTCTTGTGGTAAAAAATTTATAGGTTTAGGTGGAGTACTAAAAGTATCTAATGGTGCTTTAGTGGTCACGAAGAGACAGAAAACACAAAACCTTTACAAATTGGCTAGAAGAACTAAATTTAATGATACAAACTTTAGTATCTGAAGAGATGTCAGGATCCACGCAATTATGGAATCAACATTTTGGTCATATAAGGTAGAGAGTACTTCAGGTATTAATGAATTGTAAATTGCTTCCAAATTTGAAATCTTTGGATTTGATGTTTTGTAGACATTGCATATTTGGAAAGCAGTGTAGACAAAAAATCAAAGTAGGTAGCCATGTTAGTAAAGGTGTTCTCGATTCGATTCATTTTTATTTGTGGGGTTTGTCTCCTACTATTTACTATGGGGGAGAAACATATTATGTATTGTTTATAGATGATTTTTCAAGAAAATTTTGGGTAGGTAGTCATGTTAGTAAAGGTGTTATCGATTAGATTCATTTTGATTTGTCGGGTTCGTCTCCTACTATTTACTATGGGGGAGCAACATATTATGTCTTGTTTATAGATGATTTTTTTAAGAAAAGTTTGGGTCTATGTCTTAAAAAGGAAAGATGATGTGTTTAACACGTTTAAATAATTTAGAGTTATGGTGGAAAAAATAACTGGCAGGACAATCAAATGTTTAAGGACGAATAATGGAGGTGAGTTTACTTCTTTAGAGTTTGAAAACTATTGGAAAGAAGAAACTGGGAACGTAAGACATAAAAAAATGTATACACTCCTCAATAAAATGGTGTTGCAGAGTGTGCGAATAAGACTCTTCTAGAGAGAGCAAGGAGCATGCTTAGTGATGTTAATTTGGAGCAAGAGTTGTGGATAGAAGCAATATCCATTGCTGGTTATCTAATAAATCGATCACCATCAATGGAAATAAATTGTAAAATTTTGGAAGAGGTATGGACTAGTTGTCCCTGTGAGTATCCGAATTTTAAAATCTTTGGTTGTGAAGCTTATGCACTTACTCCTTAAAATCAATGTTCTAATTTAGACCCTAGATCAAAGAAGTGAATTTTTGTTGGACCTGATGATGTAACAAAAGGATATAGATTGTGGGATCCTACTGTCCACAAGATTTTCATTAGAAGAGATGTATTTTTTTTTTATGAATCTTCTTAAATTAAATCAGAAAATGTAAAGGTTGACGTGGAATAGGAACACTCACTTTCAAAACAACTAGTGACTCAAAGAAGCAACAAGAAATGCACAATTTTTCTTTAGTATGAACCAATCTTCGAATGACTCAAATAAGCAACAAGAAGTTTCTGGTGATAAATAAGTCATACAAGATGAATAAATTCAAGAAAATGTGGAAACCCCATAACCTAAACCAAGAAGATCAACAAGGGAGAGAAATCCTCCTAACTAGAGGTATATCGATTTTGTTTCATATATTTTATTTACTGATGATGGAGAACCTTCTTGTTATCAGGAATCCATTAATTATGTTGACAATGCTAAATGGAAGATGGAAATGAAAGAAGAAATGGATTCTCTGGAGAAAAGCAAGACATGGGAATTGGTTGAAATCCCCAAAGATAGAAAAACTATTGTATGTAAGTGGGTCTTCAAATTTAAGAAAGGATTTGATGGTAAGGTTGAGATATACAAAGCGAGTTTGGTCGCAAAAGGGTACTCTTAGATGGAAGGTATTGACTATAATGAGATTTTTTCGCTAGTTTTCAAGCTTGTATCTATTCATATTGTGTTAGTGCTAGTTGTATTGCTTGATTTGAAGTTAGAGAAACTAGATGTTAAAACAACTTTCTTTCATGGAGGTTTAGATGAGGAGATTTTTATGGAACAACTAGAAGGTTTTGTCCAACATCATAAAGGAAGATTAGTTTGCAAGCTCAAGAAATTATTGTATGTCCTGAAACAGATGCCCAAGCAATGGTAGAAGAAGCTTGATTCTTTCATGGTGAGCCAAGGTTATACTAGAAGTGAATATGATCATTGTTTATACTTCAAAAGGTTGAATGATATATTCATTCTTAGTGTTGTATGGTGATGATATGCTTATTGTGAGTAAAAGCATGGATGAGATTAATGGGTTAAAGATTCATATGGCTAGGAATTTTGATATGAAGGATCTTAGAGCTGCAAAACAAATTTTGGGTATTGAAATACACAGAGACAGAAGAAATGGTAAGCTTAGTTTTTCACAAGAGAAGGATGTTGAGAAAATACTTGTAAGATTTGAAATGGATAAGGAAAAACCTGTGAATGTTCCTTTATCTTCCCATTTTAAGATTTCTTCAGGTTTATTCCCTAGCAATGTTGAAGAAAATGATTATATGTCTCATGTACCATATGCCAATGTAGTAGGATGTTTAATGTATGAAAAGGTGTGTACTAGACTTGATATTTCACATGCAGTAGGTGTTGTTAGTAAATACATGACAAATATGAGAAAATAACATTGGAATGCATTGAAATGAGTGCTTCGGTACCTAAGAGGCACAAGTGACTATTGTATCACCTTTAACAATAATAATGATTAGGTATGCATTTTTGTTGATTCAAATATCGAGGTGATTTGGACAAGAGAAGCTTTACTTTAGGTTATGTCTTCACTCTTGCAGGTGGAGCTATAAGTTGGATGTCAAAGCTTCAGGAAACAATTGCTTTATCCACTACAGAGGTTGAATACAGTGTTGCCTCACATGCTTGCAAAGAGGCAATTTGGATTAAAGGTCTACTTAGAGAAATGGGAAAGTTGGAGAACAATGTGCTTATTTTCTGTGAGAGTCAAAGTATTATACATTTGGCTACAAATCCTGATTATCATAGTAAGACTAAACATATTGATGTAAAGTATCATTTTGTAAGACAAGCCATTGGTGAAGGTGAAGTAGATTTGAAAAAAGGTTCATACTCAAGAAAATTGTGCATATATGTTTACAAAACCAAGAGAAGCTACAATGGTGTGTAGTTTCTCTTGGTTTGAAAAATAAGTGATGAATAGTCTTGGGAAAAGTATTAGAAAATTTTGTTGTCAAGGTGGAGATTGTTAATAATGACAATTAAATCAAAATTAGATTTGTTTACGGGAATATTTTTGTAACGGGCATAACCAACAACAATTTTATTCATGTAACTTATTTTATGAAGTATATAGTGCATGGTTGGGATAGGTAATGTAGTGGTATTCTGAGAAGCTGAAGGCCCGTCATTTAATATACTTGCTCTTGATTAATGAGATTCAATACTTTGTGTGTGTGGATGTTTCCCCTTATGGAGTTTTACCACATAAAAATGGTGTTTTGTCCTTTGTATTTTTTCTTTGATATTTAACATTGGATCCAAAGTCTCTTCACTTATTTTAGCACTTGTCACGGGATCTAAAAAGAAGAGAATATTTAGATCACTGGTTTACAAATGGAAGGTGTCGCTCAGGCCTCGTAGGACACACAAATGATTGGTGCATCACTCATAGTAAATTTACAGGTCCCCTCCTCTTCCACTACTTATATCAACAACCGAGAAGCTCTTTATCAATCCCTTCGCAGTAGATTTTATCCTCCATATTATCGCCAAAGTCTCATTGTTTGCTAGTTGCAGCTCTGCCAATTGTTCAGACAATTAGTTCAACAATATATCGAACTTTTCACCAAGCTTTGCATCCAACTTCATATCCAGGAATCTAAAGAGGTACTTATTCTTAATTTCAATTATGACTTATTGTCTTTTTTATGCATATAAGTGGATATTTTTTAGAGTACCTCTCTTGATAAATACTTCTCCTGATCCTGAACGGTTGAATGCAAAATGAAAGCCTTCTTCCTTTCTCCAATGGCTTGTCCTATCTTAACATCTATGCCTTCCTCTACTAAATCACCCTCTTCACCTAAGCCTCCTAAATGGTGCATGTTCCGTTCTTCACTCAAACCTAGGAAGATCACTTACAACATGTGTGCACCATGATCCAACTATCATGTACACATAAACTTCAAGTGAAGGAATGCAAGTGCTCTTTTGGCCAATATTTTATGCAATATCTTGGTTTTATCAGATATAAGGAAGGAGTGCATCCTAATTCTACCAAATTCAGAGATTTAGCTCAATGGCATGCTCCTTAGTTTGCATTGGAACTAAAACTTTTTCTGGGAGACATCAACTTTTATTGTAAGTTTGTTGCTAACTTCTCTTAGCCTTCCAAACCAATTCATCACTTAGCCAATTAGTCTATGTTTCTATGGAATCTTGTGGAAAAACAACAGTTCAAGTTCCTTAAGGATGATCTTTGTTCAAGTACACCAATCCTACACTTTCTTGACCTTCACCGACCTTTTGAAATAGAGATAGATGCCTCTCAACATGCAATTGGTGCAATTCTTAAACATGGAGGACATCTTATTTCCTATCACTTAGATAAATTGGCAGATGCTAAGAAGAACTACAACACTTATGGCAAATAATTTTATAGTTTGGTGCAGGCTCTTAATCCATGGTGCCACTACATATTGGGTAAGTAAACTATCCTTGATACGGATCATCACACATTGATATTCATTAACTCTCAATCCAATCTATAGGAGCAATGCCACTTTAAATGTGATGATTATATATAATAGTTCCATTTGGTTATCAATATAAAAAGGGACTTCAAATCATATGGTTTACCTTCTTAGTAGAGCTCCTATTCAAGTGCTTCAAATGTTGGTTGTCTATTTGTTTCTTATGAGTATTGGTAGCCTCTTTATGTTTTTGATCCCTTCTTCAACAAAATATGGAATTCCTTGCAACAACCCACTATAGTTAACCAAAACCCCTTCTTAGATTACCACATTTAGGATGGCTAGTTGCATAAGGTTAATCAACTATGTGTCCCCGCTATAGATGATCATATTGTTTTGATTAGGGAATCCCATGCATCCTCATATGGTGTCCATTTTACACAAAACCACTCATAATTTACAACGTCATTTATTTTGGTTTGCATCACAATGTTTTGTTAGCAATGCACTGAGGTATTATTCCCTATGCAGTAAAAATAAGCCCTCCAATTGTAGGAGTGGTCTTTATCAACCTTTACCAGTTCCAACCTGTCCATGGGAATCCCTCTCTATTAATCTGCCATAGTAATCTGGGGACTAAACACAAGTCTCATCAAAGATTAATAACAATAAGTCATTAAAATGGTGTAATAGGGATACAAAATGAGTAGTCGCTCTGTATATTCACACAAAGAATGAGTAATACAATACAATGATCATGCTACAAGCATGAATGACAAAGCAATTCAAATTCCCAAGGAGGTCATTCGAATTGAATGAGTGAGTCTAGCTTAACTGAATGTAAGCCATAGTCAACACTCTAGTTAACCACTGATCAAAACCCTAATTGACTCAACTGAGCCCTAACTGAAGTCGGAGTGCAATAAATGACTGAGTCTAACTGAAAGTAGGTCAAACACATGTCACAACAAACCAACCAATAAGTGGTAGTGCTTCAATGACTCCAATGAACCCCGATGAGGTTAACTAAAGTGTAATTGAACATCAAAAGTGGTTGGAGGCACCCCTGTTGACTCTAGTTCATTAAATAATCAATAAATAATCAATTTAATGAAGGAAGGTGCCTTCACTACTCTGTTTAATTGATTGTAACCATTAGTTAGCAATATGGGGCATTAATGACACTTAGATCACCCCTAGAGTGCTCCAGTTAGCCTCCCCGAATGTAGGAGAAGGATAAGTTAGCCTCCTTGACTGAAGGTAGGCGTGGGTGTGATCTTGCTGATGTAATCTAGTGCTCCTCTGATGTTAATTAAGTCAATAAAACTTAGGATAGTGGTTTAACTAGGCCAAATTGACCAAAATGAGTGTGTATGGTGGTAAATGTCTCCAACACCCCCCCTTAAGCTATAATCAGCAGGAGTAGAAAACATAAAATGCATAAAAATGCTAGGGCCCCGTAAACAAAGACCATAGGTCACCCTGTACAATAAAGTAAATGCTTAATATAACCAAGGAAACGGGGAAAAACTCATGGAAAAAATACACCCCCTCAAACTAAGCAGTAAATCAAGAATTGGTTCTTCTATGCAGTAGCATCCTGATACTGTGCATGTAAACCTATGAATCCAAACTAAATGAATATGTCTGGAGAAATCTTCCACTTTGGAAGAAGAACAATGCACTCAACTGAATCAGAAATATAAACAGTTTCACAGTGAAAATTGGACCCATGTAGAGTAGCTGAAATCAGCTAAAGAGAGAGCAAAGGTTCTTGAGGATTTGAAACATGCGCGGAACACTCAAGAAACTGATATGTTGAAGCCTTGAACAAAAAACCGTGAGTGGTAAAATCAGCCCCAAATCTTAGGAGCAAGTGTCCAAGCGGATGCAGAATGTCTTCCTCTTTACTAGTTCTGTGAGGAGATGAGCATGTGACCAAAGGTAGAGAAGACCTGGGACCGTGGAGAGTGAATGCTTGAGATCCATAATCTGATATAGCTTCTGAAATAGCTAATGAATCACATAATAAAATATCAGCAACCTCATCTGAGAAAACTAACACCAAATCCCCATCAACAGTTTTAAAGAGAAAGTGCAGTACTTGAAAGTTTCACACCGGAATTGGTGAGAGCAGCTTCAAGCAGTACTGAAAGCTCTTGGATTTTAAAATTTGAACCAAATAATATCAGATTAGAAATTAAATCAGATCTACATAATTTCACAACAGATCCAAAACTGTGAAATGAAATCAAATCCCCAGCAGTAGTTTTGTAGGAGACTTGCGGTACTTGTTTCTTCACACTGTTGATGAGAATAGCTACAAGCAGTACTGAAAGATTATGAATTTGATATATTAAACCAAGAAATATCAGATCAGATCTAAATAATATTATATCAGATCCAATAAGGTTAATATCAGATTCAAATAAATGGTTAACCAAGATGGTGAATGCACAACTTTCTTCTTCTTCAAAATTCTGAATTTTGGTGCATGCAATCCTACAGGAATTTGTTGGAAGATCTAGGTCATGGGGAGCGAATGGATCACTCTGTTAATCTAATATTTCTTCCAAAATATCCAAGTCATCACATATTTTCACACCAGCAGCAACATTAGAGGGATAAAAAACAAATTTCTCTTCACTTTCGGAAGCAATTACTAGTAAATTTTGCATAGAATTCAAAGGAAAATCACCAGTGGATGTTTGAATGGAAGTTTAGCAATATTTTTCTTCAATATCAGAGATTTGAATGTCTTCTTCTATTTCAGCAATATGAGGAGATGATATATCAGAGATCTCATGAACTTCCGGAGCATTAGGAGAAGGAGTCACTGCATGGAGAATTTCTTCAATTCGAAATGACTGTGTAGAAGATTCTGCTTCATTTTCATCTTGACCAACTTCATCAGAGAGAGTAGAGGCCTAGAATTTTGAGTAAAGAACTCTTCTGGTGCTGGATGTGATCTCCAAAGTGCTATTATGATCCTCATTGTGCTTGCCAAATTTTTTGTCCAATTTTGTCCAGAGATCCTTTGGGTATTCAGCAAAACCAATAAGGTAGCACAAGCTAGGAGAAAGGGCCAGACATATTGCTCCAAAAGCTCTATCACCGTCATTTAGCCAATGATTCTCATTCTCATAAGACTCTTTTCCAAGTCCAATAGACACCTCATAGAGACCTTTTCTCTTCATAGATGTAATCATCTTCAACTTCCATTCTGAATAGCTTGTGAATGGGGTGAGAAGAGGGATTGATGAGTCCATTTGAAGTTGTACCTGTTAAAACCTGCAAATCACAACAAAAGGGGCACCGTAAGGTCGGACAGCCTACACATTTTAGGCTTTCATTACACCCAACATAGTTGATCAAGCAAGCTTGACCAACAATTTCCTTACTTGGGGTATTAAGGTAAGCCTTGGCTTATGGCGTAGTGCTGGAATTTTTTGGCTTTGCTCAATTTTTCATGCAAGATCTATCAAAAACCTTGTTTTTGAGAGATCTAATCTTTATCCCACTGTGAGCTCTGATACCATATTAATCTGCCATAGTAATCTAGGGACTAAACACAAGTCTCATCAAAGATTAATAACAACAAGTCATGAAAATGGTGTAATAGGGCTACAAAATGAGTAGCTGCTCTGTATATTCACACAAAGAATGAGTAATATAATACAATGATCATGCTGCAAGCATGAATGACAAATCAATTTTAATTCCCAAGGAGGTCATTCAAATTGAATGAGTGAGTCTAGCTTAACTGAATGTAAGCCATAGTCAACACTCTAGTTAACCACTGATCAAAACCTTAATTGACGCAGCTGAGCCCTAACTGAAGTCGGAGTGCAATAAATGACTGATTCTAACTGAAAGTAGGTCAGACACATGTCACAGCAAACCAACCAACAAGTGTTAGCACTTCAATGAATCCAATGAAACCCGATGAGGTTAACTGAAGTGTAAATGAACATCAAAAGTGGTTGGAGGCACCCCTGTTGACTCCAGTTCATTAAATGATCAATAAATAATCAATTTAATGAAGGAAGGTGCCTTCACTGCTCTATTTAACTTATTGTAACCATTAATTAGCAATATGGGGCATTAATAACACTTAGATCACCCCCGGAGTGCTCCAGTTAGCCTCCCCGAATGTAGGAGAAGGCTAAGTTAGCCTCCTTGACTGAAGGTAGGCGTGGGGGTGATCTATCTGATGTCATCTAGTGCTCCTCTGATGTCAATTAAGTCAATAAAACTTAGGATAGTGGTTTAACTATGCCAAATTGACCAAAATGAGTGTGTATGGTGGTAAATGTCTCCAACGATCTCCATGGATTTTATCACTATCCTTCATATGACTTTTCATAAACATGATAACATTTGGGTTATTGTTTTTGGATTCTACCAAATGGCCATTTTTTTCCTATGCACCAAGACCACTATTGTTGCTCAGATTGTTGATCTCTTTTTTACACACGTGTGGACTCACTTTGATCTCCCTTCCAACATTATATATGATTGTGATTCTTGTTTTCTTAGTACTTTTTGGAAAACCCCTTGGTCTTTATGGGGTAGTCACCTTAGATATTCCACTGCATTCCATCCCCAGACTCTTTTCAAACCACAGTGATCAACTATAGCTTGGTCCATGCCCTCCACATTCAATTGATGAAGACAAAATAGTGGGATTCCATGCTCTATATTGTCCAACATAGTTACAATCATGTTGTCCATGTTTCTACAAGATTCTCTCCATTTGAATCTTGTTTTGGTTACCAAACATTTGCACCACATGAATTTCCCTTGTAGCTATAGCCTTTTGGTACTCTCCATTAGCAACACGAGAAGACCTCTACCTTGTCATTCTCACAAACTTTGGCTCGAAAACTTGCTCAAGTTTATGAAGCTCTTAAAGTTGCCTAGCAACATTACAAGGCACACCATGATGCTCATTGTACACCCATTTCCTTTTCTCCCTATGACAAAGTTTGGTTTTACATGAAGAGACAATGTTTTTAGTCCCAATGCTATCAAAATATAAAAAATATATGCTATGTCCCTTAAAAATTCCTACAACAGATTAGGGGCAATGCCTATTATCTAGATTCCCCCTCTCAGCTTGACATTCACGATGTGGTCAATGTGAATAACCTCAAATGTTTTGAACCACCCCTCCTAGAAGAAGAGGTCAATATTTCACACCCATCTAAGTTGGTTCCTGATTTCCAACCCCCTCTTCTCCATGGAACCTTGTTGGAAATGTGTACCACTACTGCTGGAACCCATAGGAACACTTCATATCTGGTTGGTTGCAAGGTGCAACTTCCAGCTCGAGAAAAATGGTTTTCATAGTATACCATGTCTCAACACTTCCCTTAAATGCTTGCAAAAGTAGGGACAATTCTAGGATTAAACACGGAGGAGTTGAGAAGCAACGAGGTGCGCCCTCATGGGAAAGGTTAGCTTGAAATATGTAGCACCCTCTAAGGAGAGCTAGTAGGGCGCAACTCCTCCAATAGAGATTGGTACAAGTTCCCTTGGCCAGGAGTGGGTCAACTAGCTATTGTTTGATCCGGTCTTATGCTAGCTATTTGATATTTGATTTGGTCTTGTTCTAGTTGTTTGATGTTTTATATGGGCCTAGAACCATCTTGTATTGCAAGCCTTCTCTATATAAGGCTATCTATTATACTATATAAAGTGATTGTTCATTTTTTCTTCTCATATTGTTGCTTCTATCTACTCTTTTAGTTTTAGTGTGTGAATGTTTTCTAACATAATACATTTAAAAAAAATGCAAATTCAACAACATCACACAATTGTTTTTATTGAATCCACCTATCACTCAGAAGTTAACGAAAATATATAGTTTTTATTTTTATTTTTAAGAAAGATAAAAGCTGCCTTGTTATTCATAAGTAGAATCAAAGGACATCATAACATTCTCCCGATATGCGGGTTACTTCATACATCAGCATAGAGTAATCGCCAGGGGGAAAGGCATAACAACGATATGTGTGATCCCATCAGAGGACTGTCTCATCATAAAGAGAGACATGTCTATACATCCAAATCTATCGAGCGTCAACAAGAGCTAAACAGTAGTCCAAAAGAGTTCTCTCTAACAAAACATAAATAAGTATAAGAGAGAAAGCAATCTCTAAATCAATCTCAGAAAAGCTGAAAAGTATCCTGATTAACCAAATGGTTCTCAAAAAATTCCTTGTAACTGCAAATGCCCTGTGGTAGAGAGAGCACAGTTTTAGAGAGGCGGTCAGCCAACCGATTGTGCTCTCGGTAGATGTGGGATAATGACAGGTCCTGAAAGCTGACCAAGAGATTTTTTGTCTCCCTACACCAATGTATGAGCTCTGGTGGGGAGAGCGCAGTCGATCCTCGAGCCCAGCTGATGATTACAAGTGAATCACCATAGACATGGGCAAGTGGGATGCCCATCATTTGGGAGGTGAGGAGAAGAGCCCACAAACTGAGCAATTCTTCCTTGGTGTTAGTGCCATATCCAACCCCCAGCGAGAACTCCAAGTGATGTGACTCAATTATAAAAATAATGTAACCTGCACCAGCAATCATACAGTTGGAGGCACCATCCATAAAACCACAAGGATAGATCAAAACCGGGGCCTTGCCAATTATCCTTTCACGTCGCTTCTTCGTGACAGCATGAAAAGAAAAGGCTCGGACAGTAGAAATAACTTGTTGGATCATACTATAAACAATCCTTTTTTCTCCTTCAAATATGGCCTGATTGCGAGCTTTCCAAAAAATCCACATCATGTGAAGAGGAAGGGAAAGCATATACGAGTTTCTTGGCAGGTTTGTAATCCAGTTACTGATCATTTCATCAATCAAAACTACAGGAGAAAAAGCATTGATGTTAAGGAGATCGCAAACATGTACAGCAACCGTTCTCCATACACAACAATTTATAAATAAATTCTCAACTGTCTCCTCGTTCGCACAACAGAGAACGTAGATCCTAGGACCTTGTACACCTCTTTTCTGAAGATTCTCCCATGTGAGGATCCTATTTCGGAGGGTGAGCCATATGAAACAAGAAATTTTGCTGGGTATAGTTCTGTTCCAAAGGAAGGAATCATCACGAGTTACAGCTGGTGGAGAGTGAGAACCAACAATACTGTCATATGCGGCTTTGGCAGAAAGAGAACCATGACATTTATTATAAGACCATAAAAGAGTATCAAAACGATCAGTAAGGCGGATGCCAGCTCCTTGAAGTTCCTTTATAAAAATATCCCAAATAGTATGGTAAGAGCCCCCAAGATATAAGTCATCTGCAGATAACCAGTAACTCTTCGCTGGAAGTAGAGTGTTCCGTGCCTGAGAGAGCGAGCAAATATTCAGATCTTCCAAATAAGTTCTCAAATCCTCTGGCATATTGAGTGAGGACTGAATACCAACAAAATATATAGTTTGCAAAAAACAACATTAAAATCTAGGGTAATATGAAAAAGTTAATTCAACTTGAAAGCGCCTTCAAAATCTAGATGTGAAAACTCACAGTATGTGTCGAAGTGCCACATGGAACTCACTATTCAAGATGGATATATAAAACACCATTACATTTGAGATCCAAATCTAATATTTGCATGATGTTAATTTGTCAAACGTCACAAATCAAAGCTTGCAAGCTGTTGCAAAAAAATGGCAGAAACAAAATTGTGTTAGGAAGTTTTTTTTCATAATTATGCCGAAGGAATTTTTAAGGGAGTGGTTCCTCTAAGGCCTTCTATCGATGACCAATGAGGAGCCGTCTCCTGTCATACCCGATAATCAACTATGTTAGATATGGTGAAAGAAGTGTATAGACTGCACCCAATTCCGTGTTAATTGCGCACAGGGAAGATAGCAATGGCGGGAACATTCCACCTATGTTTTCTCGCATATATCAGAGAGCAATGTATACAGATTCCTCCCAACTAGGCATCCATTGTGGGAATCCAACTCATCTCACATTCCACCTACGTTTTCCTACGCATATTAGAGAGTATATGCTACAGATAAAAATAAATCATGGGGTGTACATACAGGCTCATAATGAACAAGTTTCCATTATAGTTTAGTGGTGGATTTTGTTCCTTTTCTTCTCTTCACACTAGCATGATTCATTATGCCGATTATCATGTCATTTCTAGAAGCAACACATATAGTGGATTTAGCACAATCAAATGAATTCAATCTTCATGGAGGTAGTCCTCATGGATGGCCTTGACTATTTGCAACAAATGTTAATTTTTAGGTTCATTTAGGTCAATATCACTCTTTATCTACAAACTTGTTTAATAGTTCAAATCATTCCCACATGCTCATGGCATTTTTATCAAGCTTATCATATTGTGCAATAATATTAATAGTACACTACGTAGGGGGACGGATATTACTACCAAAGAGTATGTGACTTATTTATAACCAAGTGGAGGGAGATGTAGTGTTTATCAAAGAGTATATGAGTTACTTGTAGGAACTATACCAAAAAAACAATATCACATATTATTTTGATATCTCACTTACAGTAACCCTCAATGACAACAAAATATTTCTAAAATTATATACGAGACAAAGAAAATGCTATTGGGAACTCCCAAGGTTGGAGAGAAAATGATGTTTGGCACTCCCAAGAATTAGATTTTCAAATATTTAGCCGTACTATGCCTAAACAGCTACTGGTCTTCTCCCAATTTGTTATCCGGCTTGCTACATGAACTCATGGCCAATGAATGGAAATGTAAAATTAGATTTTTATTATATATGGGACAACCCTCTCACCAAAACCAAAAATATAATCAAATGAGTCAAAAAGGGTTATAAATTAATTTTATGTAGTTTTTATGGAGTAATTTTGAGACACGGCGAGCTATGATATATTTTTATGTCCCCAACAAGGGGATATATATGAATCGCTCACAGCGATTATTTGAACCAATTTGTCGTAATTTTTAAAAAATCATGGAAGTTAGTCTAATGTTGTGTATTATTTTTTTATTTTTTTTATTTTTTAGTTTCTTAAATGTCTTTTATTTAAGCTTATTATTGGATGGTGGAGATGACGTTGCCTTGGTTTAGTGTGCCCCAAGACCTGGCGGCATTGCTGATATCAGCAATGCTATAATGCTCCTCGTAAAAATACCTCCTTTAATATATATTGCAGATTTCGGATCCCACTGATTAGACAACCATGATGCACCTCTCCCGAGCTTCTGACACTGACTTCGTTAATGCCGGTTTGCCATCTCCTGCTTCCGGTTAGACCTTGTTGGAGAGGCTGCATTCTTGCTCTTATTATTCTATTTTATTTTAGGTGATACAAATTTAGTAATGGTCATGGTTTGGAAACCAAGTGTTAGAAGACTAAACACTTGTTACCATCCAGAGAACCACGTGTTACAAAGATTTTGATCAATTTTAGTTTTTTAATATTTTTGAACATTTTCTGAATTATTAAGCACATATGCAAATCCAAGTTTAACAACTGTGAAATAATGCAGATGTTATTTTGATGGTTGTTACAGGTCTTTTTTAACCAGAACGTCATGAACATTCAAGTCCAAATTCAGCAAATTCTCGATTTCAACATATCGACTAGAGACACATCCACAGAACTTCATGGACAGGAAGGTGCAAGCAGCTGCCAAACAATCGGTACTCCACAGCCAATACAACTTCATGTACAGGAAGGTGCAAGCAACTGCCAAACAATCGGTACTCCTAACTTCTATGCCTGACAAATTTGACAGCATTGACTGATGAATAGAACAGTAATTCAAAGGTTAGCTTAAATGTTTATTTTCTTGAGTATAATAGATTTTTTTGGTAGTCCTTTTTGGATAGGTAAAATGTTTGTTTTTGGTATTTAGTTTAAGGCAGATCTATGTTCTTGTTTTATGGTAATTTTTTATGTTTATTTTCTTGAGTATAATAGATTTTTTTGGTAGTCCTTTTCGGACAGGTAAAATGTTTTTTTTTTGGTATTTAGTTTAAGGCAGATCTATGTTCTTGTTTTATGGTATTTTTTATGTTTTTTTGGGTAATACTTTTTGGACAAAAATGGTTTAGTTTTAAATTATGGCTATATCCTTGTTCCACCAGAAATGATCTCTAATAAATCTTTGTAATTCCTGTAATTCTTGCCTCGCTTTGTAAATTTCTTCCAATCACTTCAATTTAACAACACTGGTCCTTAATCATTTCCTCAAACCCTCTATTGTCATATGCCTCCTGTATATTATATGCCATCCTGTAAATTATATCGAATAGCAGATGACAAACATTCACAATGGGATTGGAAAACTGCAACGCACTTTTAAAACTATAAAACGAATGTACTAGTCTATTTTGCGTCAACACTCAACTAGACCTACTTTTACTTTTTTCTTGTCTAGATTGTAATTATAGATACGTATATAGCAATTTTTTTGAGATCAATCAATAGAGAACTATTTAAGTTAGCCCATCCTCTGCAGTTATTTTAATAACTAAAAAAATATAAGTCATACTGGATTTTGATTTCCAAGTTTTTATCCCAATTTGCATGCTTTATATCTACAGACTTAGAAGGAAGAGGAAGACTAGTTGCTTGCTTGCTCTTTACCTGCAGACTAAGAAGAGGGAAGGCCAGTGAGTGAAGCAGTCAGTCACTTCGTTTACTGGCACGATGGAAGAAGCTGCACGGTTACTGCAGCGGCTTTGACAGACGTCCAGTTTCTCAGAGTTCTTCTGAAAAAAACCCCAAGAAGCTCAGAGCATCATTGACCTCTATTCTCACTTTTACACATGGCATCGAGGGAAATATTCAACTCAATGGGTGTTCGCTGTTCTTCTGCACCTGTTAACAGGATGGTTTGGCGGCTCTTCAGCGATGACAGGGGAAGGGTTCTCCACGAAGAGGAAAAAGCAACTGAGAATATCTACATTAAGGTTACATCTCATCTCTCTAATTTTCGTTTGAAAATAACTGAAATAAACTGCGAATCTGAGCGTGAAAATTCCATTTTCTCGTTATTGTGATTTTTTATTGGGGTGTGTGTGATGGCAGAGAAAGGAGCAGGAGAGTAGGAAAAAGTTGAAGCAGAAGACGGAGAAGGAGGTCTGATTGCTATGGATGGCTTTTTGTTATGATTTATTTGGTTTTGATAAATATTGGACACACAACTCTCTCATCCTTGGCAATGAGCTTAAAATTTTACTGTTCTGAGCATTGATTTAGGAGGTAGATTAAAATTTCTTACATTTCAAATGTTTTTGCTATAGTTTATATCAATTTTTTTCGGGATTATTTAAATTTTGATTTATCTTACTTTCTATTCGTCTATATAGATGACGTAGGTGTGGGACTTTGTATCCCAAGAACCTCGCCGTCGTAAGCAAAAAATAATCATTTTGTACCAAACATCTTGGTGACCAATAATCTACACTTCGATTATCCAAAAAAAATAATAATAAATGTTTTTCAACATGCTATTGAGAATATTTGAGTTCTTTTTTATTATTATTCCCTACAAGCATGGAATAATGTATTCGATCAATTTTTGGTAGTTGTGACTATCTATTACAGTTTTTTAGCTATATTTTTTTAAGCTAGTAAAGTTGTTTTCGTAACTATTCAGCATAGCACCTCTTATTGTGAAATCTGCTTTTCATTTTCCAGCAGCAGTCCCGACAAATGACAACACTCACAACTCATGCATCCAATATTGATCTCTAAAAATTGAGAACCTTGAGCTGTCATCCTCGAATGTCCAGTCAACGTTAGCGTGGCATGCCTTGTAAACAAGGCATGCAATCATCCATTTGTCAATGTGCATGCTTATACTAGTGGATACCTTCTACATGTTCACCGGCCTTAGGAAGTTTGTTGTGAGGTTACTTGACAGTCAAAACAAACGACATTTTTCACGAATACCCAGAGCATTTGCTATAAAAATGTGCATTCGATGTTGCAATACTTCCTTTGAGTTGAAGTCCAGCTTTCTTGAACAACAAGAATATGGCTCAGTCTAGCTTTCTTGATGGTAAGCACGGGATGAAGGCAAAAATGGAGAAAAGGAAATCGAAGGGCACCTGTGCCATATTACTAGAATTGGGAATGGTAAACAGATTGTATAATCTTCTTGATAAATTTCTGATGAGTAAGTCATTCGCTCTCAGCAAAGATGATATAGTGGAGTTGAATGGATGGACTGTTTATAACTATAATCACATGCAGAATGACAATGTTGGACATGCTCACATACTCACAACCCTGACAAGTTGCAGTGTTGCAAACATATTCCAGGTATGAGCTCAATTCTATGCATGAATGTGTTTAAAAAGCAGGTCTACACAGATTTCTTTGGCGATACAAAGCACTTTAAAAATTTTGGAATTGAAAATCGAAGGGTCGTAGTTGGGAATGAAAAATGTACATGTTTAAAATAGCATTAGACTAATCATAAAAGAATCAATTGTGCATGAAGTCTTTAAAATGATTTTAAAAGGTTTCTCAAACCACTTTTGCCATAAAAATGGTAACCGTGTAACCTTAATGTTGAAGATTATGTTGTTTTTTTTCCTGTATTAAATATAATATTATGTTTTGAAATGTTTTTTTATCACAAATATAAATCAATTACTACACTAAAATTTAAATGGAATGTACAGTTTTGAAATTGTTTTTATTCACATAAATATTTTTCAATTACTCTTATAATATATATTATTTTTTATCACATAAATATTTTTCAATTACTATTACAAAGTATATATATATATATATATATTAAAGCTTCAGTGAGAATACTCAAATTTAAAAACTTTGCATGCTTTTGACAAAGATGAATACAAGGTTACGACTCATTTGCTAGGGAGTTTCCAGGGGATAATACATCATTATTCAAAGAAACATGTAAGTATGGGCCGATTGGTCATGGAAAAAAGAGGATTGTGTTCCCCGTGGGTGAAATTTTTGAGTTCTGCTGACTCATTTTGGTTTTATTGATTTTTTTTCTCTTTCAAGATTCAATTTATAATTATAAATATCATGCCATTGATTTTGTCTCGACCCGTTCTGTAACGAGAATTTTGATAATGCTGATGAGACTGAAATTTATGTTAAAGCTTTGTTGTATTTTGACACGGTTTTAAATCTGTTTTTTTAGCAGTGAAAAAAAAGAGCGATAAAAAAAACATGAGGAAAAAGTAATCTAGTTTATTTCTTTTCACATATACATTCTCCTTAGTACTTCCTTTTAAGTTTTTATTAGTTTATATTGATTTATGTGTTTCTTGGTTTTTATTCATTTTATCATTTAAAATTCGAATGCATTTTTGGAATTTAGAAAGTTTATGAAACGTGATGGTGATGATGAGACGTTGCAAACCTCATAGACTCTGTGTATAAGCGTGATAAATCAGTGGACAAGCGTTTATGACGAAAAATAAAATTATTGAAACTTGGATATTTGGAGGGTTCCGAATATATGAAAAAAAAATATTTTTTTTCTTCAATCTGAGCTAATTGCATGAGGTTATAAATAATTGCTAAATATAAATAAAAGTTTTAAAGGTTTTGTTTATCTTGGCTATGTATATTTTCTTTTAAATGAAGAGCAATTAAAATTGAAACAACTCATTAATATGGATAACAACTCATTAACAAATAGATATATGCATCCCCTTGTATGGATTCTTGTGGAACAATTCTCGATTTTTATTTTGATGGTGTACCACACAACAATGGTAATGGTAATAAACGATTGGAGTTAAAAGAGAAAGTTGGAAGTGACGTGAGGAGGAAATTGTGAGCCAATAATTTGTTTTTTTTCTTGGTACAAAATCATATTTTTTATTCAAGTGTAAATAAAAAGTACATTCTTCGTCAATGTTAAATATTGTTTTACAAAGTATTATTATTTTTATCTGATTATATTTATGCATATTGAATTTTATAAATAATATATAGCTCTACTTCCACTCATTTAAACAAAACAAATCTTTATGAATTACCTATAACTATTCTATTAGCATACTACATAAACAAAATGAAGTGCAGTCTTAACAATTTGCCTATAGTCATTTAAACATAATGTGCATACAAACACATCTTAAATAAACTAGAACATGGCTCCATAATAGAATTCCCAAACTTATATACAACCACACACACACATATATATATATAGCTTGATTGACCTATATTTAGATCGTTGCATTTGTTTATTTGGTTGAATCTTTATTTCACAGGAAGTTTCTCATTCCTAGCCTTCTCACTATATATATATAGCTTGATTGACCTATATTTAGATCGTTGCATTTGTTTATTTGGTTGAATCTTTATTTCACAGGAAGTTTCTCATTCCTGGCCTTCTCAGGTTGTGAATTCTAGAGGGACAGTTCTTAGAGTTCGTTTGATCTACATGGAAATAGGCATAGTGCAGGTGACACCCTGGTCTATCCTAATCCTCAAAAGCTAGCTCTGTTGCTACCTGCTCTTGTCCAAAGGTATGATCTATTGCTATTTTTTTCAAGGATTTATGAATTTATAATCTCTTCTAACTATTAAAAAGTTAGCTAAATGGATGAACTATTTATGCTATAAAATGTAGTTTAGCAAATATTGTCTTGCCTATATGGAGATTTGTTACTATTTAACGGAAATTTTCTTTCTATTGCCCTTCATTGCTATCCCATTGCATTCTATTCCTAGAAAATGTAGAAAGTTCCATGAGGGGTGACAATTGGTTGGATCACGAGTTTGAAGTGGTTAATTGTAATTGCGGTTAATTGTAATTGCTACATTTTTATTTGTTCTACCTACTTATGTATAGTTTTTCAAATACACTTATATTGTGCTTGTAAATTGAAGTGCTTTGGCTTAGCACTCTAACTATAAAATTCCATAAGATTGGTGCTCTTTCACCATAATTTCTCCATGGAACATTTACAACAAATAAAATGAAATATATTTAATTCGATGCTTCAAGATAATCAGACCCTAATATTAACAATAATACTTAATAACATAGTTCACATGTTTTGTTTAAAAACAATATGCAATAGATATAGTAGTCAATAGATGCTCTAATTGTTCCTTATTATTAAATGTTTAATGATGCACAGTGAATTTCGATTTATGATATGTTTCTTATTATTAAATGTTTAATGATGCACATTAAATTTCGTAAACTGGTATAAAATGTATGTAATTTTCTTTTGAACTTTGTTGAAAAAATAGAGGGTATTACAGAGTGTAATTTTCTTTAGAACTTTGTTGAAAAAGAAAATGCAATAGATATAGTAGTCAAAATAGAGGCTCTAATTGTTCCTTATTATTAAGTGTTTAATGATACACAGTGAATTTTGAGTAATGATATGTTTCTTATTATTAAATGTTTAATGATAAATATTAAATTTCGTATACAAGCAAGCCTCTAACCCCAAAATTGTTATGGCAATGTCGGGGACATTGCCACCACGTGGCTCTTGTTATTATATATGGGACAACCCTCTCACCAAAACCAAAAATATAATCAAATGAGTCAAAAAAGGGTTATAGATTAATTTTATGTAGTTTTTATGGAGTAATTTTGAGACACGGTGAGCTATGATAGAATGTTCATAAAGTTGATTTAATATGTGGTAACGTTGCATTTGGAAAAACATATAAGGTAGGACTTAACAACCTACTTTTTAAAGTAAATAAATATAAAATGAATCAAATAACATTGTTTTAATCAAGTTGTTAAAAAAAGATTACATTATGTGCATGTTGTTGATTAATATGTTGTTATATTCTAATCAAGTTGTTAATTAATTAAAACAGTCAACTTTCAAGGAAAGTTTTTTTTTTTTAATTTAATTTATTAATTCATAGGGTATATGACAGAGAAGTTGTTGATTAATATTTAAATTATTATTTAATTTAATTGCATCGATAGGCATATATATCTTAGAATTTTGGGGTTGACTACCATCCATGTTTTTTATCTACTGATGAGAATGAGACAAGTCTAAGTATGTCAATATTGATTATATGGGCGTGGTGCAAAATTAATAATTAATCATTGAAAAAAAAAATAGCTTAATTAACATGTGATAAGTATGGTTAGTGATAGTTGGAAAAATTAAAATTAATATTCAACTATTCGATTATTAGATACGACTACGATCTTAAGTCCATCTATTATTAGATACAACAATTAGCTTAACTCCAATGATTCTATAACTATTAGCTTAACATCAACTCTATTCAGAGTTATATCGGATAACTATTAGCTTAACTATTAGATACAACTATTACCTTAACTCAAATGATTATACAACTATTAGCTTAACTTCAACTAGGTGAAATCATGAATCTGGGTGTTTATTCCGTGAGAATCAACTTTCAGAATCCGTATTTAAAACACTTTCGGCCGAACAAATTTTTTTTTTTTCAGTCGAACAAATGTAAAAAAATGTCAGCCAAAATATTATTTCGGCCAAATGTTAAAAGTAACAGGGAACCTCGTTATGCAAGCTTTGTAAGGATCGCTAGAAAACTAATGTCCGACAAATATTGTTTCGTTCGAATGTTTTTTCGTCCGAAACAAGTTATATATATTTTAACAGATGCAACTGTTTATAGTTTTGTCGTTTATGATTTTTCCTTGCGTGGTGGAGGTTGGCCTGCATCTGTTATGTTCTGCGCTTGCGTCTGTTTTGGCCTACGCCTTCCTATGTTATCTTCGGCGAGGAGGAGTTGGCTTGTTCCTTGTTGGCCTGTGTCTACGTGTGTTGGCCTGCCTATGTTGGTATGTGTGTGTTGGCCTGCGTATGTTGGTCTGCGGAGTGTTGGCTTTGTTGGAGTCCATCTATGGTCGTCTATCTATCGACATTTGTTTATGGGAGAGGACGAGTGTTGGCCTTGTCTATCTGTGGGAATATGTTTGTGGGTGAGGAGGAGCATTGGCCTTGTCTGTTTGCGGTGCTTCGCAGTCTGTCTTTGGGTGAGGAGGAGCATTGGTGTTGGTCTATCTATGGTTCTTTGCGGCTTCATGGTGGTGGTGTTGGAGGCTTCACGGTGGTGCTGGAGGCTACGTTGTGGTGGTGCGGGAGGCTTTACGATGGTGAGGTAAGTACATTATCTCACCGATTTATCATTTGTTGTGTCTATGTGTTAGGAATTTTATAAAATGTAATTTTTTTGTCAATATATAATATACACTAATAGTTAACAGTTAGGAATGGTTAAGCATATAGACGAATCCTACGGAACTAGACTGAGAGACCTCCATGTTTAACTCTCGACAAATCCATGTAAAAATTGACTATTATTTATAACCAATTATTTATAAATAATAAGAAGGATTTGGCATTTGAGTGGTTCCAACCCTATCACAGATTTTTGAGAAAAGGAAATATGTCCATGTCTTCAGTTCTAGATTCCCTAGCTCTTATTATAGGACGAACAATATCATTAAATCATAGGTCTGTCCTCGACCCAATGGGAATGAATCATTGTGAGCACTTGTAACTCCTTGAAAGTATGATAATGATTGGGCTCACCACATTATTACTCATGGTTACTACTTGAAAAAAGAAGGCCAAGCCATGACAAGAGAAAAGGTTGTTTGGCCTGTTTCGGATGATGGTTCGGGGTCGTTCCCTTTCATATTACATATGATGATTTGGATCATTCATAGTCTGCTTGTCTGTGTCTGTTTCATGAATATTTTGGTCACTTTGAGGTATTCCATAGCCATCTCCATAATCCAATAGTTCCTATGGATCTCTCCTATGGTTCCAACATGTAAAACTGGTCACGATTAAGGCATTACATGCATCCTGGCATGTTACACCAGTTGTCCGTTTATCCAATCCTTCACTGCTCTTTTACAGAATTTAAAATAAACAATTAAAAATAATTAGCATACCCCCAAAAAAATTAAATAGAGTTTGTCACTATGCTAGTGTCACTGATAGAGTTTGATTCATCAATGATGGAATGAGATAGGCTATATGAAATTTGAAGGAAGTTAAGCAAAGAAAAAACTTAAATATTTAAGGATTTTCTCTTTTTATTTAAGTTTGTAATGATGTTGTATTCCATATGGTGTTGGACACATCAAATAATTCGATCCAATACCTAATGACTTCTAGGCTTATCCATCAAAAAGAATTGTAATTATATGAAGAATTCCTATTGGTATACACACAAGTATTCCTATTTTGAGAATGGAATCTTGTTTGTCATGTTTATTTTATTGTTTTTTATGATGTTTATTGGATATGATGGACCTTAGATTTTTTGGGGCTGCAATGAAGAACTTAATGTTCTTTGGTATAAATTGGGATGAATGGTTTCAACAATAATACTGCAGAAGATTGGATCCGAATAGTTTTGGATTAGTTTTTTGATGGATATGGGTACACTTTTATGCTAATGTGGCAAAATGAAAATTTTGTCTGTGGGGACATTACCGAGCCAATTTTTTGGCAATATCTGTATTCTTGCTTATAAGTACTTTTCTAAAAATACATAGACTGTGTTTATATCAAATGTAATGTTCTCAAAAGATGATATAAAATTACATTTTTTTCCCAATAAAAAATAAACTTTTGTATTTTGATAATGTTATGTTAAATGCAATTTCAAAATAATTGTATTTTTAACGCTATAATAGTGTGTACCAAAATACAATGTTTTTTAACATAATAGTAATTCCAAAGTTCTTTTGTATTCACAACAAAAATGATAAAAATACATATAATACATAATATATGATTGATGGGAAAAACTAAATACCAAACGTCATAGGAAGGGCATTTTAAAACAAAAGTGTCCCAAACAAATTACTTGATAGTTACACTAGTCATTTTTGTGTTGATCTCATATATTATTTATCTTTGTGGCTATTTAAACCTTTGTAAATGCTTGTTCCTCTATGCATCCCCACAACTTGTACTTGTGTCTCTTTAGTCTCTTATTGGGGAGGAGGGTTAGCCAAGTATTTTCCACAACGTTATCTAGATCCCAGGAGTAAATTTAGGAGAAATCACAAACTATATTCCAATACCTAAACTTATGGGTAGAAGCTATGAAGTATTAGTGATGGAAACAATCATCAACAAACATGAACTAGAGTTGTGAAAACAATCAACTAAAGATATGATGTCTTGAAACAACAATATTCAATAAAGAGGATTGGATACCACAAAGTAATTGTAAGTACATATAATAGATCAAAATGGAGAATGCCTCTTTTATTAGTCACCGCCCCATCATTAGAGAATATTTAATCTAACTTAAAGATTCTTAGAAAAATAAAAAATGCAATTAAAAGGACAATTATTTGCCAAAAATCATGTGGAAATAATTCAGCTTAACATGATATGAATACAATTGAATTTTAGAAAAATCTAGAATGATTGTTTCCATGTTGGCATTGCATATTTCAAAAGCAATGTGTTAAATAAGAATTTAGTGGTAATCGTGTTTAGGATGTGTGGTCATGTGTTAGGACTGTGAACTAGGCATGCTAGCTAGTGTAGGCCACGTGTTGACTATAGTGAAAATGTGATCACTCCAAAACCTTGATGCAATAATGTGACACACTTTGTTCACATTTGTGTTAAACTATTGTTGGCTCATTATTGTCCTTAAGTTGTTGCTAAAACACTAGGAACTAGATGTTTGACTAAAGTAGACATTGCACGAGTCCATGATATCAGTGCAAGCCAAACCTTAAGAATTTCATTAGAACCTACACATAGAAAGAGCTTGAAGCGGTCACCGCCCTAGGTTGTCAAAAATTCCCACTATATGTTCCTTTGCATCTAGTGTGATTTATTTTACAAATGAGATGTTTTTCCATGAAGTTTCTTCGAGGTAGATTATTTGGATTGTCAAGGATAATTTCCTACCATGAAAACTATGAATAATGATATCATGATATTGTGCATATGCTTGGTTCAAATTCTAAGATCTTATCTTTTTTTATTGTTCAATTGTATGTTCTATCAATTTATGTTGGTTTTTCATGTTACATAGTAGGTTGTTCCAACAAAGGTGTGCCTCGGAGCACCAACCCATGGGCATAAAAACCTGCATGGTGGAGACTTCATTACACCAAAGGGGTAGTCAACAAAGCCACTAAGCCAAGTACTTTTGAGAGTAAAACCAAAGGGGTTTTCCATGTTAAGCCCAAGGGGTAAAAATATCTCAAACAAAATATCCTTATAACAAATCCCACTTTGGTCAATACAATCAAAATTTTTGACCCCTTTCTCTAGCGTTGTCCTTGTAGGAACACTGAAGTAGCTCTAGTGCGTAACACACTCCATATCTAAATCAAAGTACATCAACAAAAGGCTCTAAATTCTTTCTTTCTTCCTCACCAACATTTCCACAAGATGAATAACTTGGTGTGGATTGCTCGTATTATGTTTTATACAAAATAAATATATTCAATTGTTTTTTCCCTGTCCTCAAAAACTTTCTATGGGCTAAACTACATTAGTTCATTGATGCTTATTTTGATATTTATAGGATATATATAGTAGAGATGGTTCAAGACAAGATGGTCACTCATTCTTCAAGTCGAAAATGTACAGAGAAATCTGAGACAAGGACACCTAATACCACACCTACATCTACTGAAAGACCTTCAAATGTTCACTCTTGAAGATGGTATGAATCATCTAGAGATTCTAGCGTATTACATCGAGACCCAGTAGGTATGTGTTTGAAATTTATGCACATGAAAAATTTATGAGTATGCATGAATATTTATATTTGTTTCAAGTCTTGTTCATTGATTTTACTAAGTTTCATTAGCATTTTTCTTTGTAGAGATACGATGTAATAGATTGTCTTGTGAGAATGGCCAAGCTTTTGTGTCTGGTCGATTATTTGATTCATCATCTCGTGATTGTTTTCTCTCTTTTTGTCATTATTTTAGAGAATGACCAATGGACCATTCACATTTTATTGGAAATATGTTACATATATATAATCTATTTAAATAAATTACTAATTTGCATGTGTATATATATGCTTGTGTCTTTATGTACTAAATTATACATGATTACATGTGTACATGTAGAGGATCGTGGTTCTACTGAGGGTTATGACGATGCATTCATAGAGGCTGGGGGTGATGATGCATTCAGAGAAAATGAGGGTTATGCATTTGGATAAAATGAGTGTGGAGATGCTGAGGATGTTGCAGGGACCAAGAGAAAGGTCATGCAAATGCTCGAAGAAAGGGTCAAGGTCGGCAAAGGGATACTTTTGCACAAGCACATGGTTGTCATCCCATGACCATTTATCCTTCAGATATACCCGATGCTCTTCCTTGGGAAAATGAATAGGTCTCTGTCACCCTTGAACAATGTACAACCCACCATAAAAAATTGAGGGATGATCTTGCTAGCTTGGAACTCCCAAAAGAGAGTCAGCAAAGCTTGAAAAAACTTTTGGAATATTTAGGAAAGTTTATTGGTGCCTATAGAACTATTGGGCCAACAACAGATTGTTTTATTCACTTGATGCAAATGCGGAGGGCTCAGGTGATGGGTCCTGATAAGCGGGTTGATGTAGAGAAGAGGGTATCAAAAGAAGATGCCATTTCAATGTTTAATTTTAAAGAAGGACTGAAGTGGAAGATGTTAAAGTTGCAATATTTCAAGCACCTCGAGATCGCACACCATTTATATGATAGATTCTTGGCTGCCTATGGTAGATTTCTATGGAATGATGAAGTGCCACATTATTTTGCGAGATTTTTTTATGCGGATTTTTTTTAAACATGAAGCCAGATTACATAGATGTGTCCAAATTTTAGTTGGGTGGAAAAGGTAGGACGTATGAACGAGAAGGAGCCTATCGTGATCCATTGTTGCCTAAGCCTACACCTCGTTTGGTTCCTCAGCTGCAGAGAGTTGTTACATTACGATCAGAGATGGAGGCGACCTCTCAGATTAGTCTAGAGGTCAGAACCATCATATGAGACAACTTACCATCTGCTCTAGTGGGGGTTGATGTTGGCATGGATCGACATAGAGCATGCACTCATTCTCGTGCATGTTTTTCTTATAAAACAGATAGTGAGGTAGATTCAATGAGCCTTGAAGATGCTAAGGCATATGCAAAACATTGTCGAGATGGATTGTTTGATTTACTCCATCGCGAGGAAAGAGGGAGGGGGGAGGTATGTCAGAACTTTTTTTTTCTTTTTTCGGGTACACAGGGTACTCCCAAAAGACCAAACACCTTTAGAAACCGCTTCACACAAATAGATCACAGATCAACACACTGATGTTTGTCACGTGGTTAAAACCCTCGAGAGGGAAACAGTCCATGGCCCTAGCCAAATAGCTACTTGG
>LPNX010051277.1:66850-82383 GCA_001517045.1 Pseudotsuga menziesii
TACATCTGACAAGTTTTCTCCTTTTGGAAGAGGAACAAGATCCCAAGTATCGTTCGCCATTAAGGAACAATATTCTTCATCCATAGTTGCATCCTAATCTGGATTTCTTGAAGCTTCTGCAAAAGTTTCTAGATCATGATTCTCAGAAACTTGAGCCAAAAGAGAAGAGGCTTGCTGAAACTGAGAACGTGTTCGACGTTGATCTCTAGGATCACTGGCAAGATCACCAGCTGCTTCACATGTCGAACGGACCCATAGAGGAAGTATTGGTGTTGGTGCAATTGGAGGAATATGAGTAGGCGGAGGTGGATTTTCATCCTCACTGTCATCATCATAAACTGGAGTTGGAAACCTGTCAAGAAAGTTGGAAGAAGAAGAAGAAGGCACAATCGCGGAATCAGGCTCGCAGGCCAAAGATGGCACACCCGCCAAGTTAGGCTCGCAGGCCAAGAGATTTTCATCAAATTTAACATCTCTTCTAATGATTATATCATGAGAATGTGGTTGAAGAAGTCTATAAAATTTTACATCTTCAGAATATCCAACAAATATGCACTTTTCGCTTTTAGGCTGCAATGCTTTCCGTTTTTCATCCGGAATGTGAGCCCATGCTTCACAACCAAACACACAAAAGTGACTTACATCTGGTTTAATTTTACTCCATGCTTCTTCCGGTGTTATACCTTGTAAAACTTTAGTGGGTGTGCGATTAACTATGTAATTTGCACAATTTATGGCCTCAGCCCAATATTGAAGACTTAGTGCCTTAGATTGGATCATACAATTAGCCATTTCTTTTATAGTGTGGTTCTTCCATTCAGCTACACCATTTTGTTGTGGTGTATATGGAACAGTGTGCTGTTGTTGGATTCCTTGTTTAGAGCAAAAAGTAGTGAAATTGTTGTCAACATATTCTCCGCCATTGTCAGATCTTAACTTAATAATTTGATGATCAGATTGTTTTTCAACAAGGGCCTTGTAGGCCAAGAACATGTTAAATACTTCGCTCTTAAGTTTTAAGAAGTAAACCCAAGTGCATCTAGAGTAGTCATGAATGAAAGTTAAGAAATATTTGCAACCAGAAAATGAAGCAGATGGAAGAGGGCCACACAAGTCACTATGCACAAGCTCCAAGGGAACCGAGGTGTGCCAAGAGGCACGTTTGTCAAAACTGTCTCGATGATGTTTTTCGAGTACACAATCGGAACAAACACCATCCTTGCAAGATACCAGCGAAAGATCAGTCACCGTATTGTCTTTACATAGTTGTTGCAATGAGCGATAATTTAAGTGACCAAATCGCTCATGCCAAAGTTTGCTCAAGTTATCACTATGAGCAACAAAAACTGAGGGAAAAGGTGATGACCCAAAGTTGTTAAATTTCTACAACCTGGTAATATCATCAACAATTCCAGTAGCAAGGATATTTTGAGGATTTTTAAAATCCTTGATTACAACTTGGTGAGGTGTAAACGTCACAGTTTGACCTTCACCTGAATGAGTAATTTGATAGACTGATAACAAATTGCAGGAAATTTTTGGAACACATAGTACATCACTGAAATGACCATTTTCTACTGGAACTGTTCCAGATCCTACAACACTTAGAGATCTATCATCACCAACAAATATTTGTTTGGTGTTACATTCATGCATAGTAGAAAAGATGGCTTTATCCTTAGCCATATGATAAGATTCTCTAGAATCAATGAGCCATTCATTTGAAGTAGAAGAAGAAGATGTAGTATAAGAGTAACCAGAAGCACAAAGTGCATGTCCATGAGAGGTAGATTCTGAAGACGAATCTAGGCTGATGTGGTGCTTCTTCATTGCTGCTTGCAAGGCTGTCATTTTCTTAAAACAATTAGATTCATCATGATTATCCTTCCCATAAAAATTGCAATGATGCTAAGTCTTCTTTCCTTTTTGCTTAGATCCTTTATCATTTTTTAAGGGAGGAGCTGACTGAGAGGGTTTGGGACCCTTGTTACTTTGCTTATTATTGCAAAAATTCTGTTTCTTGGGAGGCTTGGACTTTTCTTTCTGTTGGGACAATAAGGCTTTCCCAGATGTATTTGCATTGTTAATTATTCCAAGATGAATGAGCTTATCTTGCTCTCTAATTAAGGAATCACAAAAGGATTCAATATTAGGCTCTTGATAGCTGGCTGCAATCAAGGATTCTTTCATGGAGTAGAGTGTAGATACAAAAACAAAATATGCAGGTCCAAGTTTGGAAAGAATATGATAAATACATTGTTTGTCTTCTTTCTTAATCTTGCATTCTGCACATAATAGTCTAAGAGTTTTATACTTAGATAAATAGTCTTGAATGCAAAAAAAATCATTTGGATTCAAGGAAAGCAACTCATTCTCAAGTTGATGACCCCGAATTTCATTGTGTTTACCAGACACAGATTCCAACTTTTCCCAAGCTTTATCAGGTTCATCAATTCCAGATATGTGGAATCGCAAATCAGTAGAGATTGACATCCCAATCAATCCACGAGCTTCATCACATCTATTTTCCCATTTAATTTTCTTATCATCATCAGTGGGTTCTGTTTCTTTCCCTGAGGTTATCCTAAAAAGTCTCCTACTTTGTAGAACATCCTCCATACGAGATTTCCATGAGAAATAGTTAGAGCTTGTAAGTATAATATCACAAGGGGTGTCCATACTATAAAATAATGGCTGAAAAAATAGAAACTATTTCCCTGGTTGCAAAGAGCTCGAAAAAATATATGGTTTAAAAAAAAAACGGCACTTAAACTGATTCCGGATGATGAAGTTATGCTTAATCAAATAAAATGTTGAAGATGTCCCCAATAGTGACGTGGCAGATATTAACTTGACCAACTAAAAAAAAGAAGCCCCCTCTTCCCAAGATCAACCTTTGACAATCACTTTTTACAATAAAGTTGCTTTGAAGTGAATCACTTTTGTAGAATAAGTGATGTTCACTTTTACAATAATGTGACTTTTTAAATAGTGCAGCAATAAATTTAAAGACTTAAGTGACTCACTTTTATTTTATATTATTAATGTGAGATGCACTTTTTACAATAAAGTAACTTGAAAATAGAAATTGCATGCATTAAAAAGTAGCTTGATAAGACTTGAACTCAAGACTTATCAAGGTGTAAAGCAACTTTTGACCAAGTGAGCTAAGTTTAAAAGATACGTAAAACTATGGAAAGAGGAAGGGGGCCTTTTTTTTTTCCTCTCTTCTCTCTCGTTTTCCGTGCTTGCTTTAATTTCCTGCAAATCACAAAAAAAAAATGAAAAAACAAATACAAATTTTTTTTTTTCCACACAATGGGGTTAGATCTTGGTTAGCTTACCCGGAAAGTCTACATTTTCAAGTTTTCTCGTTGTTTCTGATTTGCCGTGATTGCACAAGGTGCACGGTAAAGAGCATACGTAGCCGAGAAGACAAGAAAAAAAACTTTCCCTTACTATTTCTGATTCGTCACGATCGCGCAAGGTGCACAAAAAAGAGCATACGCAGTCAGGGAAAACAACAGTCTGAGACTAAAACATAAAAGATCTAATAACAAACTGATAAAATATGAGAGATTTAAAAAAAAACAAATACGTCACTGTAACATTATACCTTCAGATTTGCCGAAATGGGTGTTTCTGGAGCAAACGAAAACTATTTCTCAATGGAAACGGTGCTCCGAACGCAATGGAATAGCTCCCATAGGCCACAAATGCACAGAAAAACTAGAACCATAAACCCTTTCAAAGTTTCGACAACACCGGTTCCAAATCTTGATCAAAACCGAAAACTGCTCTTCATAAAAGCTCCGATACCATGTTCGGGTACACATGGTACTCCCAAAAGACCAAACACCTTCAGAAACCGCTTCACACAAATAGATCATAGATCAACACACCGATGTTTGTCACGTGGTTAAAACCCTCGAGAGGGAAACAGTCCATGGCCCCAGCCAAATAGCTACTTGGAGCAATTTATTATGCAAAAAAAAGAAAGTTACATGAGCTTCTCATAATTGATCAACTAGCCAAGGACCCTCCATGCTCTTTAAATAGAGATGATAGACCAATCGGGTGTTAAGCCACGGATCAATGGTAGGTATGATCTAAGAGAAGTTGAACCGTCGGATCACTCTATGTCTAGAACATATCGTGACAGTTGGATTAGAATATTTACAAATGCATACTAATGCATACTAAAGAAACACACTTTTACCTAATGGATATATTACACAAGTTGATCTTAACTAACTCCTAAGTGTCTAAATATCCTAACAGTTTTCCTCATAATTGTTAAATCATGTTTTGTTAGTTTGTCTAAATATATAATGAACTCATTTGAATTGCATTTCACCCAAATGTTGGATGAACGCTATTTTATAGTCAACTCTAGTGTTAACCTAGGGCCATTGAAAGAGGTACATTTGCATAAATATCTATAAACTTATATGATCTCATTATTGTCATGACACCTTTTTCCAATATTGATTTTTTTTTTGTTCATAGGTTTCAATCCCTTCTCTTGGGACCATGGGTATTGGGCCCCTCTCATTATTAATATTGGGAGACATTCCTAGTGTCTCCCAAGATTTGGAGGTAAATCAAGCACCTTTCAAATGTTTTAGTAATGATTAAATGTTATAGTAATGATTAAAAACAATTGAAATTTTATTTAAATTAAATTTAAGTTACATTTAAATTACATGTTTTAAATGTTTAAGTAATGATATTTTAATTGTAGGTGGGTAAACGTATTGTACAACCTTCCATGGCTGTGGATGTGGTGACCTCTTTGGGTGTTGGGATCATTGATGTATATTTATTCATTTTTATTATTTTAACTTCAAATTGTATTTTTATTAAAGTTTATTTACAATATAAAATTTATATATTGAAGCTTAATTATATGTTGCATGTGTTATATAGGTCAATCGCCAGGATAATGTGGAGAGTGATATCCATATAATGGATATTCCATAGTTATATATGTTTTTATACATGTGAACTTGTTGATTTGACATATTTTATGTTAAAACTTTAAACTTATCAGTTTAACTTATATATTTTAAACATATATATAATTTTGGACCGTTCATATATATATAGTTTTGGACCTTCTTTCCAATCATTATGAATGTTCAATAAAATGCACTTTTAGAATGAACTAGTTAGGAATGTTTTCAATGATTTAAGTGGAATAATATATAATATCTGCAGAATAATCATTAAAATGCACTTTTGGAATGAACTAGTTAGGAATGTTTTCAATGATTTAAGTGGAATAATATATGATATCTTTTGAACATTCATTAAAATGCATTTTAGGAATGTTTTCAATCATAAAGAATGTTAGTTATGAATGTTTGTATGTTATGAATATATATATGCATAGATTTTCCTAAAGAGCCACTTTAAAAATGTTAGGAATGTCCAATATGTTAGTTGATGTTTATATACAATGTGATGTACTGGTGTTTAAATGATTTTTAATCATTAGTAATGTTCAATATGTAATGCTCTTTAGGAATGTTAGTTAGGAATGTTTCCAATCATTTTTAGGTGGAATAATATATGATATCTATATAACTTTTAATGAAATGCACTTTACGAATGTTTCCACTAAAATGCACTTTACGAATGTTTTAAATAAAATGCACTTTTGGAATGAACTAGTTAGGAATATTTTCAATGATTTAAGTAAGTGGAATAATATATGATATCTGTTGAATATTCATTAAAATACATTTTATGAATGTTTTCAATCATAAAGAATGTTAGTTATGAATGTCTGTATGTTATGAATTTATGATGTTTATATACAATATGTTTTACTTGTGTCTAAATGATATTTAATCATTAATAATGTTCAATATTTAATACTCTAGTAATGTTCAATATTTAGTACTCAGATTAGAGGAAATTTCAATTTAAAATGGGCCTTCCAAAAATAATACAAATTCCATGTCATCATGTATTAGCCAATCAAAATTCTTTAAAATTAAAAAAGGGAGCACCTTTTAAACAAATTTTTAATATAAAGTTGGGGATAGGTATCATAAAAAAAACTACTTTTTTGTTTGTATTTACGATATATCTCCCTGTATATTTACTCAAATTTCGATCGGGAGAGCTCGTTGGATATGAAATTAAATTCCGCATCCAACGAGTACCCACTTGGCATACTTTTGACGGGCCCCACTACCCCAAAAACAAGAAATACCAAAAAAAACGTGATGATGATGTTAGCATCATGTTTTTTCAGGTATTTCTTGTTTTTGGGGTAGCAGGGCCTGTCAAAAGTATGTCAAGTGGGTACTTGTTGGATGAAAAATTTAATTCCACATCCAACGAGCTCTCCCAATCGAAATTTGAGTAAAAACACAGGGAGATATGTCGAAAATACGAACAAAGAAGTAGTTAGGAGGCCCATTTTGACTTGAAATTTCCTCTAATGTGTCTTAATATTTAGTAATATTTAGTTAGTAATATTTGGTAATGTTCAATATTTAATACTTATGTCTAAATGATTTCTAATCATTAGTTATGTTCAATATTTAATAATTAGTAAAGATTTTTAATATTTAGTAATGTTAATATTCAATGTTTGTATGTTGTGAATTTATACAATTGTACATATCAATTTCATTATAAAATTAATATAGATCATTTTGATGTACATATGTTGAACAATTCAAGAACAATATATCATATAATTTACATAAATTTGATATATATATATATATACACTAAACAATCTAAGAACAATGAGCTATAAGCTCAACAATGCAAGAACACTATTTTATAAGTTTCCTCAATTTGATGGACATAAGCTCAACAATGTAAGAACTTGATATCATATTTAAGTAAAAATAATCAATTTGACATGCCACATAAGTTCAACAATCTAATATAACAGTCTATCATATTTAAGTTTAAAAAAGGCACAAATCTCATAATTTGACAATTTCACAACACATACTCAAGTGCAGAACATTATAATTTCAAGAACAATACATTCTTAACAAACGTGCTTAAAAAATCATCAAAACAATATAGCTAAGAACTTATCAATAATCACTCTATTTGAGTGTCACAATTATAAAACTAATGAATATGTCATTCATGTAAAATGTATGTATCATGTTCAACATGATTCAAATTAGAAACAAGATCTTAAAGGAATGTCGTCTTCAATTATTTTTTCATGATCAACTTTTGACATCTTCCATCTTCTAGATTTCAATTTTTTATTTGATTTAACCTCTAACAACTTTATGCGAGCTGCGCATACCAAATGACTATATTGGAAGCATATGACATTAGGTTGATAGTCTTTAAAGTGAACGTCACTTTCTGTTTGATACGTTTCTTGAAAAAAATAACTTTAATATAATTGACCCTCTTTCATCTATAAAACTTCTGTCACCATAGTCCTCCAATAATGTCATCTTTCTCTCTGTGCATCGCATCAAATAATATCTCACATTTTCATTGTTGTCTATGGGTGCAACCATAACAAATACATCTCCTACACATAATTAAGAACATTGAATTTTTCAAATTCATCTTCATTAAATCAAACCACTTCATTCAAGTAAAAAATATTTAAAATAAAAATAGAAAAATTTAGTGAAGTATACATAAAATTACCTTCTCTAACCAGATCTATCACCATCGGTTGATATTGCAATGTCCTCTGATTCCAACTCTTCAAAGCTTGCGACTAGATTTTTTTTCTTTTAAATTAATTGCGTTGTGTTTCCAAGGTTTAACATAATTGTCATTAATGTTTTCACAATTCTTTATTGATTTTATGTCCTCCATGCAAATAGGACAAAATCATGTTAGCTTCCTACTATCAAATGAAAACACATTTTGGAAGGTTTTTGTTTTGATTGAGTATAAATATCGAGTTCCATGAATAGTGCCAGCATCATATGGGATTGATCTGTCTATATCTTGGATTCCAATATGCCAAAACAACCTGTCCAACATAAACAATTTTACATGTACATGTGAGTAAAATGTTAGTAGATGTACATATTAAAGTCATTCTAAGTTGAATAATTCTGTTTTGAAAACAAAATTCATACCTGTGCACATCTTTTGATTGTTGATTGTAATCATGGCTGAGATTTAAACGACACCATTGAACAACTTGATTAGCACACACAAATCGATCAATAGAATAGTTCATTTGATACCTTCAAAGTGCTCGTTTTACACATGCCCCAGCACCATCTTGCTCCCCTTTTCCATGAACAGTTTCAAAACAATTCTAACAATGTTTAATATTTGTTTTTTTATGAAGGCGACACAGCCAGAAGAATGATCGTGAAAGTTTAAATTTCCCTGCACATCCATCTGACCATGTCCATTGTTCATTCATTACAACTCCACGTGTTTTCAATGAACCATAAATAATATCAAAACAATGTTGTACATAATGTGTATCATGCGTGCGGTCATCGCTGAAATAGAAATGGTATTCCTTGATCACATGTTGATTGTCATTCATGATTTCTATATCATCAAAATTTTGTTGAGCATGTATATATAGAACATGGAAAAATATAGAAACTTGGTCAGAATGATAATATTCACTTTGTATTTCTTTTTTTGCTTCAAATGTGTAATTCTCTGCGAAATCTACCACGTAAAAAATAGTCCCCATGTGGAAAAACATCATGTGATTGTTTGAATTGCAAGTATTGCCATCGTGCTCTATGTGAATGTTTTATGTAGTTATAAATTTATTTTTCAAACTTCTTCAAAAACTCTATAACACTGATTTTATCTTCTTGTAAATATATCCTTTTCGAAAGAGCGTTTGAAGAACTTGTAGAATTGTGGGAATAAGTGGCATATTCATATCTCTTCCAATCAACTATGATATATGACAATGACTGATCTTTAATATCAACAGGATATTTATGGTGGAATAAAGCTAGATTTCCACAATGATCACATTTATTTCCATCGAAACATCTTTTGTTGTAAAAACTCTTGTGACTAGCTGTTTCACATAGAATTTCATATATAAAAGCATGAATTGTGGAAGGAGGTGAATTCGACGAATTTTTTTTACCAAACCGAAGGAATGTGTCATAATATAATTCAAACTCAACATTATAGCAACAACAACATGTGCCGTGAATAGTGATAGGTCTAACATACCATGGCTTCTGTTGTAAAAATGTATTGATTGACAAATTCAATTCACTGTGTTCATTTTTGAATTTATTGAACAATTGTATTTGAGTCATATCCAATATATGTTTTGAATGGATTTCATACTGATTTCGAGATATTCTGTGTCGTATCACGTCTCTTGCATTTGGTGAAACATGAGAACTTGCCACCCAATATTCATGCATCATTGATTTAACACTTTCACCGACCCTCTCTTTATAAGGTTGTCTACAAATAATTGCCCAATAAGCAAGCTCATCATTTGCATCTATTTGTAATCAAAATTTATTATATTTGTACAATGTTTTCCATGAAGTTTCGATAACCTTTGTGGTCTGTGTTGTCAAATGTTTTTGTTTAGTACTAGATGAAATAATCGTTGTTTGTATTATTCTACATGCAACACTAGTATCTTTCTTTCTGGATTCTCCAATCATTTTTATTGCATTGGTTATATTTTCGAACACATTTTGCTTCACCTTTGAATATTTTGTCTTCTTTTGAATACCCAATAATGACCAAGCTTCCTTCAACTTCTTGGAGACTAACAAACACCTCAAAATTTGAGCTTGTGTTGCCACTAATTCTTTTTCCATAAATTGTTCATGCATCTTTTCAACACGATATCGTATAATATGGTAAGGTTTTGTGTTTCCGAATTTTTATTTATCAAAATTTTGTAACATGTCTATTAGAATAATCAACCCATAGTTAGCTACCTTAGACATTAATTAATCCATTTTTGTCTTATTTTCCTAGTTTCCAATATTCCACTCTATGCAAGTTGTCTTCCACATGTCCTAGAAGTCAAAATTGCTAAAAATGAGTCATGGAGCACTTGGGAAACCTCCTGGAAACCATATTTAGAATGTCTGCTTTATTCCAGATCCTCCCTAGCGCATATTTGCTTTTTTTGCTAAGTTGCATGCTTTATTGAGATTTATGGCAAAAGGGAAAGTAAGACTAGGTGTAGTTGACTTGTTTTTTTCCCTAATAATCCTCCATTATTTTCTCCTAATAAAAGCATGTATGAGTTGTCTTTCCATCACTTATTAGCTTTCCTACTTGACTTTGCCAATTCGTGAGCCTCTAGGTAGATTTGGAAACTACTTTATGCACCTATGGGGGTTTTGACTAGATTTAGTATGCCTACTTTTTGACTATTTTGAATGGCATCCTTATGCATTCGAATCTCTTATGTAATTATATATTACAACAGCCTATGACTTCATAAGGTTGGATATTGTACAGTTATTCAATACATATTAGTGTTATGCTCCAATTTCAGTCTCCTTTGTGTGTAAATTTTCATGTTTGATTAGCAATTTTGTGAGTGCAATTGTTCTATCACTTGGGTTAAATTTACACATGGTATCAGAGCCTTTGTATATCGATTTGCATCCTTCCATATTGCTATTGCAGGTTCGACATCTTGACTGGGATCACATTCTGCTGTTTGAAGGGCACATTTCTGAGCTATGGATCAATCTCAGAAGATCATCTTGATTCCATTTGATTTCTTTGAATGGAAAGCAGAGATGGAGATACTGTTGAGAGTGAAGGGTCTCTATAGGGTGACTATGGCAACTAAGGTAGAGCCCAATGTAGTTGCAAAAAAAATTAAATAGCACAACAGGAGGGATGAGGCCTATGGTCTTTTGTGTCTAAGCATATCAAGAGACCTCCTCTTCCATCTTGATGGATTGACATCACCTAATGAAGTATGGGAGAATCTTGTAGAGATTTTTGGTAAGATAGATGAGATGAGAGGACATCAAATCGAGAATGAATTGATCTCTTTCAGTCCCAACAGCTTCGAATCCCTGCAACTTTACTTTTCCAAGTTTAAAGCCCTTGTTTTGCAGCTAAAACAGTGTGGAATTGAAAAGAAGGAAGAGTAGCTAGTTTTGGCCATACCCTCTAAGCTTGGCCCTGACTATTCAGTGTTTGTTTCGACCTTCCATGCCACCAAGTTGACAGCTCGATCCTAGAAGATGCCTAACCTTGCAAAGTTCATGGAATCCCTCACACAAGAACAAGATAAATTGGTGATGATGGGCACCATCAAACCTTCCAAAGACCAAGCTTTGGTTGCTGGAGATTCGAGGGTGGATTCAAAAGGAAAGAAGAAAGCTAAGAATCCACCTGAGCAAAAGAGAGACAAGAAAAATTCTCAAGAGGAGCCCCAAGGCTCCAAAAAGAACTTCCAGAAGAAGAAGAAGAAAGGAGAAATGAGCAAGTGTGCATACTGCAGTAAGGGCTATCATCCTAAAAGCTCCTGCATGAAGAAGCAAATTGACATGTTGACCCAACTCCTAGAGAAGAATAACATCTCCCTTCCTGATTGCTCAAAGAAAAGGGAAGGAGGATAAAATTCAGAGGACAGAGAGAGAGAGAGTACATGCTTTGGTTGCTGGCACATCGAGCTCACCTAGCTTCATCATAGACTTTGGAGGTTCAAGACATATGGTTTTGACCAAGGAGGCATTCTCCTCTCTTGACATGTTGAAAGGTCCACCAATAGTGCTGGGATATGACTCTCTCACTGACAGTTTGGGGAAATAAAGGATTGATCTTGACCATGGTAAGTTCAGTAATGTATTGTATGTTCTAGGTCTTGCCTCTAACCTCTTGTCAATGTATCAAATGACTCACACAGGGTCTCCAAAGAAGGTCATCTTCTCCCCTGATGATGTTGAGATCACATAGATCTTGAATGGTAAATTCATTGCAAAAGGAGTTGTATATCACACTTCGAAGGTATACATGTTTTCACATTTTCTACCCTACTCAAACCCCTTTGCTCTTCTAATTCATGCTAATGAGGCAAGCAAGATTTGGCATGAAATATTTGGCCATCTTAACTATAAGTGTATTTCTGATCTAAGTGAAAAAGAAATGGTCATAGGGTTACCAAAGATTAAATTTTCCAAGGGAGTCTGTCAAGGTTGTATCCTAGGAAAACACCCAGAGCATAAATTTGAGAGAGCTAGTCATGAGAGAACCTTTGCACCTCTTGAGTTGATTCACAGTGATGTTGCTGGTCCATTTCATCATATGTTAATGAGTCAAGCCAAATATGCATTGACCTTCATAGATGACTTTTCCAGGTATTGTTGGGTTTACTTCCTGAAGCATAAATCTGAAGTTTTTGGCCTCTTCAAAGTCTTTAAGGCCTTGGTTGAAAACCAGTTTGGAGGAAACTTAAGATCCTCAGATCTGATAATGGTGGTGAGTATGTCAAGTCTGAGTTCATCCAATATTGTGAAGATGTAGGTATTCAAATTCAACATTCAATCCCTTACACACCACAATAAAATGGTGTCGCTGAGAGAAAGAACAGGTCACTGAAGGTGATGGAAACCTGTATGATGGACGCTAAGACTTTGCCACCAAATTTTTGGGCCAAGGATATAAACTGTGCATCCTATATCTAGAATAGGGTGCCTCATAAACAGCTTGATGGTATGACTCCTTTTGAAGCTTGGAGTGGGCACAAGCCAGATGTGACCCATTTCAGGATTTTTGGCTCAAAGGCTTGGGCTAGAATTCCAATGGAAAAGAGAAAGGCTTTGCAGCCCCAAAGCCAAGAGTGTCTATTTGTTGGGTACTCTAAAGATTAAAAAGGGTACAAGCTGATCAATTTGAGCACAAACAAATCCTTCATTGAAATGAGTGTTCAGTTCCAAGAAGAGCCTTTAGTAGCAGTTGAAGTTGGAGAGTCTCCTTCACCACCAGAACCATTGAATGTAAGTGAAGAGACAAATGATTTTGCTGATTCTGATATGTCTGATAATGATGATTTAATTGCATATCTTAACATCCATACAATACCAAAATGGGCAGCAAAGACCATTCATGTAGCCGGGGAACTAGCAGGAAATCCAAGTGATCCTAGGAGGACTAGATCTCAGTTTGAGAGTGCCCTGTGTATGAAAGACCCTTTGTTTGTAGAGAAGTGATATTTGATGGTTGAATCAGATCCACAAACATATGAAGATGTATCCCATGATCCAAGATGGAAAACAACCATGAAAGAAGAATTCAGCTCAATCCAGAAGAACAACACTTGGGAACTGGTTGATCTTCCCCCAAGGAGGAAGCTAGTTCAATGTAAGTGGGTTTTCAAAACTAAGTTTGCTGCTGATGGTTCACATTTGAAATATAAGGCCATATTGGTAGCCAATGGATACTCACAGGTACATGGTATTGACTACAATGAAACCTTTTCACCACTGGCAAAGATGGACTCCATCAGGCTAGGCTTAGCCATTGCAGCTTCGAAGCAGTGGGAGGTACATCACATGGATGTGAAGTGTGCTTTCCTGAATGGAGATATTACTGAAGAGATTTAAATGTAGCAGCCTCAAGGGTTTGTGTCTAATCCATATTTTGTGTGCAGGTTAAATAAATCATTGTATGGGCTCAAGCAAGCCCCCAGGGCTTGGTATGCCAAGATTGATAGCTTTCTGTTGTCATTGAGTTTCATTCGATGCAAGTCTGATCCTAATGTTTATTTGAAGCTGATTCATGGTTCTTTTATGATTATTTTCTTGTATGTGGATGACCTTCTGATTATAGGAATTTCAAAGAAAGAAATTGCCTCCTTGAAGGATGCAATGAACCATGCATTTTCTATGAATGATTTGGGGTTGTTGAGACAATTCTTGGGTTTTGAAATTGCTCAATCCCAACATGGAATAAAACTACATCAGTCCAAGTATGCTTTAGATTTGCTGCAAAAGTTCAACATGAAATATTGCAAGCCAAGCAAGACTCCCTTCCTTTCAAGAGTTAAGCTTAAAGAAGCAGGTTCTTCTCCTATGGTAAATAATACACTATATAGGTAGTTGATTGGGTGTTTGTTGTGCCTTACACACACTCGACCTAATATTTCTTATGCAGTAAGTGTGGCTTCAAGATACATGAATCAGCCTCATGAGATCCATTAGAGAGCAGCCAAAAGGATCCTTAACTTTGTTCAGGGAACAAGAACTCATGGGATCTTCTACGAAGCTAAATCTGATCTTGATTTGACTGGGTTTACTGACAGTGATTGGGAAGGTGACAACACAGATCAAAATTCAACATTAGGATATGTGTTCATGCTTACTGAAGGACCAATCAACTGGTCAAGCAAGAAACAGAGTGCCATAGCACTCTCGTCTACAGAAGCAGAGTACAAAGGAGTTGTAAATGCAACAACTCAATGTTTATGGTTGCAGGGGATACTTGGTGAGTGTGGCTTTGAATCAGAGTTTTCAACTATTATCTATTGTGATAATCAGAGTACCATTGGAATATGTAATGATCTAGTTCAGAGACAGAGAACCAAACACATTGAGATCCATATGCACTACATCAGACAGCTTGTGCATGATGGCACCATTCACCTACTCTTCTATGCATCTTCAGAACAAGTAGCAGACATCTTCACCAAAGTTTTTTGTGAGAAGACATTCAACAATCTCAAATCACTGCTAGGGATTGTTGATCATGATGTGAAGTATGATTGATGACAAGATTTTCAAATTTTGTTTTACTGTCCATGTTTAAGGCAGGATTTTTCCACTAGGTTTTCGCCTCTTTCCTTGGTTAAATGGACATGCAGTATGTAAAGGGTGACTAAGCCTTGTTGCTAGGCCCTATAGTTTTTTGATATTTACTCATAAATTCAGGCTTAATGGGGGGTTTTAGAATAATCAACCCATAGTTAGCTACCTTAGACATTAATTAATCCATTTTTATCTTATTTGCCTAGTTTCCAATATTCCACTCTATGCAAGTTGTCTTCCACATGTCTTAGAAGTCAAAACTGCTAAAAATGAGTCATGGAGCACTTGGGAAACCTCCTCGAAACCATATTTAGCATGTTTTATTTATTCCAGATCCTCCCTAGCGCATATCTATTTTTTTCTGCTAAGTTGCCTGCTTTATTGATATTTATGGCAAAAGGGAAAGTAAGACTAGGTGTAGTTGACTTGTTTTTTTCTCTCATCATCCTCCATTATTTTCTCCTAATAAAAGCATGTATGAGTTGTCTTTCCATCACTTATTAGTTTTCCTACTTGACTTTTCCAATTCGTGAGCCTCTAGGTAGATTTGGAAACTGCTTTATGCACCTATGGGGGATTTGACTAGATTTAGTAAGCCTGCTTTTTTACTATTTCGAATGGAATCCTTATGCATTTGAATCTCTTATGTAATTATATATTGTAGCAGCCTATGACTTCATAATGTTGGCTATTGTACACTTATTCAATACAGATTAGTGTTATGCTCCAATTTTAGTCTCCTTTGTGTGTAAATTTGCATGTTTGATTAGCAATTTTGTGAGT